>VMDR010005221.1:0-53216 GCA_007922815.1 Macrotus californicus | reverse complement strand
AAGAAATCCTATTTTTATTCAAAACTCAGTTTATTCTCATAAAATGTCCTCAACCTCACTGGACAGAATTTATCACTTTCTTCCCTGTACTATTCTGAACTATGTACACATCCTTCTACATTATTATACCTGCTAGGCTGTGAGTTTGACTTCAGAAACCATATTCAACTCCGCTCCCTGCCATCTAGTATCAGACCTGGTGCAGAGAAACTGATTGATCATTAGACTATCAAGGTCTCTGAATCCATTTTCTAGCTGCAATGCAGACAGTCCCTGTCTGAAAGTGACTCACTGCCTGATGGGGGACATATCCATAAACACACATGTCTGGTACATACCAGTTTTAAAATAAATTTCTAGGTCCAAGATGGAGCTACTTCTGCCCAGGGTGGTATCCATATGTCCCTGTAAATTCTCTCCTTGACTATAAATGCAGAAAGGCAGACATCAAGCCAACTCTGGGGTCTATACTTACTTCCTTTTTCCTTCTCACCCCAAACAAAGTTGGTTATTTGGCTCCAATCAGATATATTCTATTTTTCTCTTCCTTGTTTTTTTATTCTTTATCCTATAAAAGATCCTGCCTTCTGCCACATTTTTCAGTTCCCCAAACAGAGACTGTCTACTCCACGAAGTATTAAATGAGTTTATTTTTATCACTAAATTGTCTTTTAAATCCTATTTTAACACTAAGCACTCAACAAAAATTTATTGGATTAAAATTCATTTCAATCCAAATTGTTGTCAAAATAGTCACTTACTCTGCTTGCTTAGAATGCCCACCTCTGTCTTCTCCTTTCAAACAAACCACTCCCATCTTTCAAAGCAAAACTTGATTCCTAGCTCTTAGTGAGCACTCTACCTGGCTACTTCAGAACTCACTGAGCTCCTAGAATTATTTCAGAATATGATTCACTATAAGAAACATGAACTCAGCCCAGACAGGAAGCTGGTCATACCACTTCTATCCTGGACCCCAGAGCACTTCTTGGTTCTAAAGCCAGCAACAGCCAGGTCTCCTCCTGCCATGCAGCTACCCAGCCTAGGAGAGCCACTCCATACCCCAGGGTGGATGTAATGCCTGACTGGGTATTCACAGCCTGCATTTTACTTTAAGGAACAAAATCTACATGTACAGAAAACATTGACAGGAACCATCTGCCCTCCCCCAAAGCTTGAAAGAAGCTGCATGTGGACTCCCTAATCCTTCCTCTCTCCCCTCAGCCAGGAATGAATTTCATTTGGAGGCAAAACTGGGGGGAGCTGTGAGGGAGAGGGAGCGCAGAGAGGTAGGCCAGCCACATCTGGACAGCTTTTCTCTGTAAATTCAGAAGACTGCAGGGAATCACTTTCCCTCCTTGACAAAGGAAATGGCCCATGGTCAGGAATTGATGACTTGCAAATCTCATGCAGGCGAAGAGGTTATTGTGCCTCAAGGTCTTAGGGGCGTAGAAAAAAATACAGAGCAAATAATTTAAGTGGGGCAGCTGTTTGAGGGGCTAGAAACGCCACCAGCACCAGTAAGCAGAGAGAACAGTTCTGGAGGATGGGTGTCTTTAATACAGTCTAGGGCCCAATGGTACATACCCATTCATTCAGTTATGCAACAAGAAATGATCGTGAGATATGCTTAAGATTCTTTGCCAGGCAGGATGCTTGGTGCAAAAGAAAGAGCCATGGGCTTCCATTCATCCTCATCTCTAACAGCCTCACAGGGGAAACAGTCACATAAACAATAATATGCAGACTCACAGTCACAAGCAATCATCTGGAAATAAGGACAGATCAGGTGTTAAGTACTACAAATGAGGTATTTGGAAAAACTATTCACTTGACTAGTACCTTGACATTGGGAGAGGGGGGTGGTATGAGACAAAGCCTTGGAGAACAGGGCACAAAGCTGGATCCCGAAGATTGTCCATTCTGCCTAAAAGGAAAATCCTTCCAAGAAACAATGCAAAAGTCAGCGACACATTCAGGCAAAGGAAGCCGGATCTCCTTTGGGGGATAGCCTAATCCAAGACAGTTGCTGTAAAAAAGCATCCCTGGAAAACAGGCCTTCCAGGTAGGTTCTGGGACTGTAACACTCACAGGTCAGACAGTGATAGGGAGCCCACTGCTGGCGGTGAGTGGGGTGATGATGACCCCTAAACGGGTCCTTCAGCAGGGTCGCAGGAAAATAACTTCAGGGACACTCTCATAAGGGGAGTTTTAAGCGGTAGTGGCAGGATGTATCAGGGGAAAAAGCAATAGCACATTCTTGGAGAGGCAGAAAGTGGGCAGGTTATAGTAGTGGTTGTGTGGACTCAGGAAAGGAAGTTACCGAGGCAAAAGGAGAGTCCTCTGCTGCTGCTCAGTTCTCCCCTGTTTGTAAGTCTTGTGGGGACCCTTAGAGTTCATGAAAAGAAAGCCAAAAGCATGTGCTGGAGAGAAGAAAGGGCATGGGCATGCTCCAAGGAGGAACATGCCTGGGTTCTTTGTCTAGCTTCCGTATATTTCCTTGGGTTCAGGAAAGAGCAGGCTTTCCTTGAAACTACCCACTCTCTTTCCTGGCTTTTCCCAGATTTGTGCTTGTACCCCCAACCCCTATCCAATTTCTTTTCTGGATTCTCCAGGGATTGTGCCCCTCCACAATCTAATCCTTTTCCCAGACTTTCCCAGGCTTGTGCCCTCCTCCTTGTATGGTCACCATTTTGGCTCCTGCTGTGCATGTCTCACAGTTCTGCTTCAGGCATTTGGCTTGTACTGTGCATGCGCTTAGTAAAAGGCATTCCCCCTTGCAGTTCCCCACCCGTGACTGTTTTGTTTGCTCCCTCATCTTTGGTTAGTTATCTAACTGCCTACTAAGTACTAAGACAGAGGTGAGTTGGAAGGAGGTGAAGCATGGGGACATTGAGGTCAGTGGTAATTGCAAGGATTATAGATTTGGCTAGCTGTGGGTAACAGTTTTTGAAGTCTTGACAAAAGGAAAATGATAGCTCAGTTAATAAACTATCCATTCAAGATTTAGGGTTAAAGTCAGGAGGCCTCCATGGCAGTCAGAATGGCTCTTTGAAGCTTAGATGTAAATTTGGCCTAGAGTGAATGAGAAAGGTACCAAAAGGCAGAGTACTGAGGGAAGGATCAGAGGGCTCAAGAAAATAGGGACATTAGTATTGTGTCCTCATGTGAGACCATTCAGCATCTCACTTTACTGCAGACACTTCAGGTCCTATTGTATCTGTAAGTCCAAAGAGTTCCGTGAAGAGCCACCAGACTGCGTTTTGGAAGAGCTAGAGTTTCTTCATCTAACCTGGGCCTCTCTTAAAACTTCTAATTTTTCAAGTCACCTGCCAAAGAGGTGAGAGCTATACACCCAAATATGGCACCAACTGAGTCCAAATTTTTAAAAAGCCCGCTTAGCACCATGCCTCCTTCGTAGTGGAAAAAAGGAGAGCCCGTTTTATCTTTGAAGGAGATTGTTGACATGCTCTAGATCAGGGGTCTGCAAACTGAGGCCTGCAAGCCACATTAAGCCCTCAGCCTGTGTTTGTAAATGAACATTTGTTGGAACAGAGTCATGTGCATTGTTTGCATGTTGTTCACGGCTGCTTTCTCCATGCAATAGCAGAGTTGAATAGTTGCAAGAGAGACCATGTACCCAAAGCTGAAATTATTTTCTAACTGGCCCTTGACAAAGAAAGTTTGCTAACTCTGCTCTAGACCACTAGAACTATGCAGAAACTCAGTTTCACATGATGTATATAGCACACCATCTGCTCATGTGTATCCTGCCAAACATCTAGGGAATCTGCTATTTCTAGTCTTACCTACGATAGGGGAAAAAAAACTTTCCTCAGCCTTCTTAAAGTCTCTATCTGGGTCCAAAATTTAAACTGACAAAGACAGATTAACAGAAGAAAGCACACAAATTTGATTGAATATTTACATACAGACCCTCCACAAGAGAATGAAGACCTGAAGAAATGACCAGAGCAGGAAGCTTTTATATCTTTTAGGGTGAAAAAAAACAACAAATTTGTGGAGCATTGGCAAGACAAAGTCGTTTTGGCTGGGGTGGTAAATGAAGAGCTAACAAGGAAGATAAGGGTCAGGTTTAACAAGGTTTGTTTGTGCGGATTTCTCAACCCTAAATTGCCCATCTCTGGTGGTCCCCAGCTCTTCTTTCCTTCCTCACGTACAGACAGGGAGAGTACCTTTCACATGGGAGTTTTGTGACCTGTTTCCTGGATGAAAGGCAAGGAGGGGTGGTCAGAGTGAGCTTCCTGCTTCTGCCATGTCCTCAAACTCCTGCAGCCTAAGATATTTAATGTGCCAAGGTGCCAGAGCCCGGGGTCGCATGTTTTGAACCCCATCATTACATGACATCAAGCTAGTGAACATGCATGATGTCCTGTTAGATGGCCAGGCCATCATGACCCTTTAGAATAGACTGTAGCACATACCTGAAGAATTGACAAATCCCTGATTCAGGTGAGTAGTCTATTACTATGTAATGTACCAGGTCAAAACAAGTTGCTCTGACGTTCACTGCGATTCAGAAGGGAGAAAACACATTTGCCAGCTCAATAGCTACCTATCCAATGCCGGGGGCTGGATTGCTTAGCTAGCTGCAGAAAGGGAAAGCCTCCAAAACGGCAGTGGCAGTTTGAGCCTCCACCTAATCACAGCTACAGTCAACCATTGTCATCTCAAAGAACCACTGACCCTGGCAAATTAAAAATCAAGTGGGGATGAGCTAGGAAGCACCCTGACTTTATCTTCTAAGTCTGATGGTTGTGATAATGTCTTCAGCTCTCCTTGGAAATGTGTTATTGCTTTTGATTTTTCCCTTTTGTGTAACTGGTGAATGCTAATAATTCTGTGTGATCCTTTCTCCATGATAGGCTTTACGATAGGGCAGGAAAAGATGTGGGAATTACGTCAGCTGCTGAAGATGTCCATTCTGGCTTCACACTGGGGTAATAATGAAGAGGAGATTGAGTGTCCTATTGTCCTTCTGCATAGAGAACTCAAGTGAAATGTCTGTATGTCTCCTGACCTACCAAAGTCCTCCTTCACCTGCTCCCCCTGTTAAGTGGTGAACCACAGTGCATTTCTAAATCCCTAGCTTTAGCTTGAAGCCAGGGTAAAATAGAATTCCAAAACATTAGCCACTTCTCTTTCTTTGGGGTACAGTTCCTGAGTTCTAAGAGCAGCAGGTTCCTTTGGGGAAGACTGAAAAGATATTCACAGGGACACTTGGGTGTGTGTGGAGCAAGGGTTCCAGGCCTCCCTGCTATCCCAGGAGCTCAGGGACTGAAGGCCGAGGCAGGAGCAGGATTGGAGCGAAGTGATGGGTAGTTCTGTGGCTCAAGTCAGTCACTGCACCATGCTTGCCCAAGTTATAGTCTAGCAGGGAAGACAAAAATTACACACGTAAATGTTTAGTCTTACTGTATCAAGATCACGATGTGAATGCAGTGGACTGTGAGAGAGCATGTAGAAGGGGACTCTCCCCTGGTTCAGTCAAAAGAGCTTCCAAGGAAATGACATAAAATCTGAAGGATAAATAGCTGAACATCAGGGTACAAAAAGCAAAACATTAGACTCCCCATTTTGTCATAACTTTATTTTTGAAATAAGATGTTTATGTGTATAAGTGGATATCCCTCTCCTCTGCTGGGGCACATCATTCCTATTCTGGGAACTGGCCAGGGTACAATGTGATAATTTGTATGCAATACGTACATCTACATACACAGAAAATGTCTGGAAGGATATACAATATTGTGTGAAATGTGGTATCCGTGCAAGGTGGAGTTATTAGTGGGTTTTAACCCTTATAAATAGTTCTCCATATGATTATTTCCCACATACACATAAAAAGCAGTTACTATTTTTGTAATAAGGAGAAAAATGTGAGCCGTTTGTTTTCTTAAAGGGAGAGAGGGCTGTGCATAAATTTTTAAGCCCTCTGACGTCTTGACGTCCAGGGGTTCTAGCTGTGCATATCCCTGCATCACCCCTGTCATCATGGATTTCCAAAACTGAGCTCTAAAGATCAGTGAGTGGTGTCAGGCTTGCCCAGGACTGTAGCATATAGGACCCCAGCCCCTGAGCCAAGGGCAGCGACTCTGACATGAGGCCGACACTCAGTGCTCTGTCTCTGGCACATCTGGCCCTGGCTGTGCCCTAGGCAGTGTGAATCCTGGACCAAGTGCCCCTAGGAGACACAGCCTGTCAGGGTGCCCATATGCATCTCCCACCTCCACCTAGAAAACTGATACAGGCTGCTGTGGGTCAAAACTTAGTCTCTGGCCACAAGTAGAACAAATGGTTGGGCCAACAGCTTACCCACCTTTGCACTGAAGATCATCAAAACATCTTGAACTCTTTCCTTAATATTTTGGGTTTGTCAAAACTCTCAGTCATGCTTGGCTGATTAATTCTAAATGCACGCTTAAAAAGAAGCAGGGGAAAGCAAATGGGATCCTTATGTTTTTGATTCATTCACACCTAATTCAGCCAGATGTGGGGGATGGGTGGAGGAGGGGTACCAGATGCTCTGCATTTGATCATGAAGTATTCCATCAAGACAGGAGGCTGACAGGGACCTGGGTGCCAACAGGGAGCCAGAAAACCTAGATTCTTGTCCAATCTTCCCCAAGTGCCAGGTCCTGTGCTGGGTGCCACAGACACAAAGGTAAACCAGAGAGAGTTCCTCAAAGGACTTAAAGTGCAATGTCAAAGATGAATATATAAGCAAGTAACCTCCCTACAGAGTGTCAGGGATGTACAGGGTAGACTGGAACATCAAAGAGGAAGAGTCGGTTCTTTCCAGAATGTAAAGAAAGGCTTAATAGGCAATAATGGTGCTAATGCCCACCATCCATTGAATGCCTGTCACGTGTACTAGTTTCCTGGGGCTGCCTTAACAAATTGCCACAAGCTGGGCATCTTAAAACAGTAGAAATTTACTCTCTCACAGTTCAGGATGCCAGAAATTAAGGTGTCAGCAGGGTTGGTTCCACTGAAGGCTCTGAGGGAGAATCTGTTCCATGCGTCTCTCTTGGCTCCTGGTGGCTCCCAGCAATCCTTGGTGCTCCTTGGCTTGGAGCTGTATCACTCCAGTCTCTGTCTCCTTCATCACATGGCCTTCTTCTCTGTCTCTCTGTGTCCTTTCTTCCTATAGGGACACTAGTCATTGAATTTAGAACATACCCTAAATCCAGAATGAATTTGTCTCAAGATCTTATTTCCAAGTACATTTAAATTCATAGTACTGGGAGATTAGGATTGAATATATCTTTCTGGAGGACACAATTAACACATTACAGCATGTGTCATCCCCTGCGTATATTATATGAGTTAATTCTTACAACAACCCTATGAGGCAAATACTATCATTAGCCCTATATTAGAGATGAGGAAACAGAAACTGAAAAAGGTAAATAGCTTGCCAAAGGTCACACAGCCAGTAAGTTAGCAAAAAGCAGGGTTTGAGCACAGGTCAGACAGACTCCAGAACCCTGTTCTTAGCCAGCATGTTACTCTTGTGAGCTAAGTCTTAAATGGTGGGAACTGGCTACCAGGCAGATGACAAAGTACCAGGAACTTACTATTTCAAGAAGGAGCTGCAAGGACAGAGGCTTGGAAGAGGGGGTCCTCTTCTTAAGTCTGTAACTTATTTGCTGTTTGATTTGGGGCAGGCCACTTTTCCTCTCTGACTGAAGTGCCCTGGCTGCCTCCTATCCTTTGAACACCACTGCTGGAGCCACATGACTCACCTTTAAAGATTCAGGTGCACTCCAGGCTCTAGAACTTACCCTGTCCCTCATCCAGGTGCCGTAACTCAGGACATTCCACATTAAATCAGCCTGCCTTCTAACCCCACTCCAGCAGTATGCCCCTATGTGTCTGAACCTCCTTCTTACGACAGTGATCACTAAAATATAATGGGAACGTTCAATACACCGGGGCTATGCTAAGTGCTCTATATGCATTGTCTTATTTCCTACCCACAACAGTACTGTGGGGAAAGAACCGCTACTGTCCCCAGTCCACAGATTAAGCGAGCCTTGGAGAATTGGCCATTTGCCCATGACCATACAGCTATGAAGCAACAGAATTGAACTTCAAGCTCATGAGATCTGACCCCATAATGTACACTCTTGATGACAAAACAACACCACCTCAGGCAATTGTCTAATTCATCTGTCCCTCTAGCACTCAGCAGAACCTGGCCTATAGCCAGTGTACCACGGGGAGCTCTTCCTGACCTGGGGCTGATTTTTCTACATTACCAATCACCCATCTCCATGCTCTCCAGACACCATTCTTCCCTGTGGGCCTGGACTGCATGCCTTTCTGCATTAGAACTACCATATTTATGAAACTTATATATGTGAATAAGTACATAAAACTTATAAAAGTCATAGAACTGTACAACAAAAAGAGTAAACCCTAACATAAACTATGGACTTTAGTTAATACTGATGTAGCATTATTGATTCATCAATTGCACCACACCAGTACAAGTTGTTCATAACAGGAAACTGTCTGTGGTGAGGGGGTAGCTATGGGAACTCTCTGCACTTCCTGCTCAAGTTTCTGTAACCCTAAAACTGCTCTAACAAAGTCTAGATAGATAGATAGATAGATAGATAGATAGATAGATAGATAGATAGATAGAGATAGAGAGACCGGAGAGGAGCATTTTCATCCCCACCCACCTGTCCACTGCCAGCCTGCAGGCATGTGAAGGTTGAGGGGAGGTGTCAGTGAAGAAATGAAGGGATTAAACCTCCATCAGGGAAAGAGTAGGTCACTGTCCCTTGTTACTCTTCCCCACACATACTAAGGTGTGTCATCACCACTTTTGTCTGTTTTCAGAAACAATTAGGTGAGTATGTGTCTGTTTCTCATCTCCAGCACTGGCCCCATGCTGGGGCCCAGGCATACAGAGATATGTAAGACACAGTGCAGATCCTCAATGAGCTCACATTACTGAGAAGGCCTCAGACACACAGCATAGGATGCCAGGAAATGAAATGGAGCTCAGGAGGCTGTGAGGGCAGAGGGGGAAACCAGAGACCTCAGGCTTCCAAACTTGGGACCAGATACAGGTGGGGTAATGAAGAAACATACAGGCTGAGTTCAAAGTCAAAGGGGACCCCCTCTTCCCAGCCCACAATCCAGGGGAGAGAATTTGCAAGGTATGGGGGAGTGCTGGGCTGGGACAGGTTCCTGGATTGGAGTGGCAGAGCAGTCCCTGCAGCCCGGGTGGTACCAACTGGGCATCCTCAGAGCCAAGACTGCCACGGGCTCTGCTTGTGGTGGCGCCCATCATTTCTTAGAGCCAGAACAGTGAACTACAGGCGCACAGAGTCCACCTTCTTTTTTGGTGCCATTCTCTTGCTTTCCCTAGTCTACTCTCCTTAGAGAATATTTGATCAATTCTCTCTTGGAGGAAGCAGGGGCAGCATCAAAGGGAGACATTACTGCCGTGGCTCTGGGCTGTTTTCCTCATTGGAGTACATGCCAGGCCCCACTGTGGTGGGACTGCTCTCACCCTGAATACAGCAGCCCTGTGGGCTCCTGCAGTGTGCCAGCCACAAATCCATACTTATACCTGCCCAGCTTCTTCCACTCGCCACTGGGCTCTTCCTGCTTGGTTGACAGACCACCCACGGGAAGAGGTGAAAAGTGCTGACTCCCCATCACTGGTCATCTCCTGTCTGCTGTTTCACAGCAGACACTGTGGTTGGGACTCTACAGGGCTAAGTCCAGGTGCCAGGACACCTGTCACTCTGGCCTCCTTTCCTTCTGCTCCTATAGGTTACCCCCCAAGAGTGCCCTATGTTCTTATTACAGTGAACCTTCTCAATCCTCTGGGTCTTTGCTCATGCTGTTTCCTCTGCCAGGAATGCCTTGCTTCACCTTCAAGCCCCTGCTTATCCTTCAAGATTCAGCTTAAATGTTCATTCTTCTACACGTCTCTCCAAGTTCTCCCAAAGTGACTCACCCCTGGATCTGGGTTTCTGAAGGTCTTGCTTTTTATGTAAAGCATTTTGCATCACACACGTTTCCATTCCTATCTGCCTCCCAATACACTCACTGTTTCGTCTCTACAGGGTAGCACAAAAGTAGGTTTACAGTTGTGCATATGGAAAATAATACAATAATTAATAAATAATAGTACAAAGAATAAACTCTGTTTCACATACTCACAACTGTTAACCTACTTTTGCCCTACCCTATATTTTCCTGGCATGAAGCAAAGTACCTGGCACATACTAAGTGCTCAGTACCTGTTCATAGTATGGATGCATGGGCAGGAGGCAGTTAAATGTAGTTTCATCGCAAGCGTACGGACACTGTCAGAGCAGATGGAAACCATTTGGGAAATGCAGCTCTTCCTCTCCAGCCCCAGCTCCACCTCCCCAGTGCCCTCCTCCTTGCCTTGCACCTGAGGTTGAATCACCCTAACAGGCAATAATGCCCATCTTAAAGCAGGTGTTGTGGCCTTGCCCCTAGAAACCCAAACATGTTCTCTGAGCTTTGTATGTTTCCCATCATTGATCTGATTTCCACCATTGACCCCCATTGGGCTTCTGATAGCCATTTAGGTCATGAATTCCTGGAGGCTGCCTTCCCTCCAACAGAGATGGAAAATGAAGCGCTCACTCATCACCAGCCAGCATAAGGAAGCCCTGGGCCAGGCTGGGACACAAAGATGAATGGGACTCAAGCTCTAGCCACAAGGATCCCACCCTCAAGTGGGGTGGGTTGGCAGATCAGTAAATTAACATACATAATACAGTGTGCTTCCGGTGAAAAAGAACTGCCAGGGCTGGGTGCAAGGAAGGGTCGGTGCATATGGGAAACCAAAGAAAGGACCTCATGCCAAGCTTGGAGTGTTCAAGGAAAGCTTCTTGGCAGAGGCAATACCTATCCTGTAGTTTTAAGCACAAGTCCTTAGACAATTTCAGATCCAGACCCCTGAGGTGTCTGTAGATTCCCCAAGGCAATGTCAGAACAGGGATGAGATGCTGTCATCTACAGCCACCCAGAATCTGCCTTTTGTCTAGTCAGGAGAAGCCCCCGGCAGAAAACTCTTCAACAGCTGCCTGGGTTGTACTGTTTCTGTTGCTGGCGGAGCTCAGGCCCAGGAGCTCAGAGCCTCAGGATTCAAAGATCTCTAGTTCTTGGTCACATTTCTAACTTTTAGTCTTTTCAAAAGGATTGACCATAGAGGCTTGGTCCTTTACACCATGTGTTTTAGAATCAGCATAGGCAGGGGAGTCAACCCACCATGTTTCAATTCACTTTTGGGTATGTGACCTTGGGCAAACCACTTAAGTTGGCCTCCGTTCCTGATCTTTTAAAGGAGAATAATAATAATAATATTTCCTATGGGTTGTTGAGGGGATTAAATGAAGTAAAAGATGGAAACCTCACCTTTCAAGCATCTTTCACTCCCTGATCATACCATGCTCTTATCCTGCCTTCACACATCTCTTCCCTGGACTAGAAGGTTTACCCCAATTTGCCTGGATAGCTCTTACTTGTCTTCCAGACCTTCCCCTGCAGTCATTCCTCAGGAGAGGAGTGACACCTCAGCCCCAAGTCCCTTATATCACGAAAGCTCACAGCACCTGGAATTTATTTTGTGTCATACTCAATGAACCTGAACATTGAGCAGGTCAAGACATCTTTGCCAGCCAACTGTAAGGGCAGAGATCTTATCTCTCTTGTTCAATGCCGTATTTGCATCTAACCCAGTGTCTGGCATACCACAGCAGGTGCTCAGTGAATAACTATTGAACGAATACATAAATAAATCAAATAAATAAATGGGAACTCAACGTTGGATGGGTATTACTAATATATTCTTAGTCTACCACTTACTAGCCATGTGACTTTGTTGCCTCATCTTTAAAGTAGGAAGAATGAGTACTCAAAATGACCTTGCTAAAGAGCTATTGACCTACTGTAGGTTAAATGCTTATCTCATAGGAGTCTTCAGACCCCAAATGGAGTCACTTATGCTAAGCCCCACATCACCAAACCAAGACTTAATTACAGTTTTGGCTCTTCCAGACGTGTGATTGTACACCAGCTAATCCAGAAGCACGTGTTAGGTAACCTGCCTGACAGACCACTGCCATGCCCTAGAGCAGGGATGTCAAACTCATTTTCACAGGGGGCCACATCAGCCTCGTGGTCACCTTCAAAGGGCCGAATGTAACTTAGGACTGTATAAATGTAACTACTCCTTAACTAGGGGCAAGGAGCTCGGTGCTGCTGCCGGGTAGAAACAAGGTGCCGGGCCAGGTAAAACAAGGTGGAGGGCAGGCTTCAGCTGAGACCCTTGTGTTTGCCATCTGTGCCCTAAAGGAAACTCATCATGCTATAACCAACCCACTTTTTTGTCTAGTAGAACTTTCTCGTTCCTGCTCCCTTCTGCCTATAAATGCCTTTCATTTTGTACAGCTTCTCAGAGCTCCTTTCTATATGCTAAATTGGATGCTGCCCAATTCCAACTGATTTTTGCTTAAATAAACTCTTAAAATGTGCGATGTACCTCAGTTTATCTTTTCACAAGAGGTAATCAACAAGTCATAAGCCACTATTTTTATCTTAAGGGCAAAACAGAAGTAGGGTCTTCATTTCTGAACCCAAAGATATCCTATCCCTGTGTTTCCAAAGGTCAGAGAGCAATTGTGACATCCTCACCCCCATACAACCTGGTGCCCTCCAGGAGATGCTGGAGGGAAAGACTTGCCCCTGGCTTGGCCGGGCCTCCTGCCCTGACCACTTGAGGCCATCCCAGTTCAGGGGCTGCAGCAGGTCTGCACACGCCTGCTTCTGACCAGAGCAGCAAGGCCAAGAGGGGACATTGCCAACAGCCTTGTGCAGATTCATCATTTTGAATCCTCATTTTTACATATGGTTTCAATCTCACACAAAACATGGCTTTCTGGTTTCCATTACCTTTGTTTCATTTTAGAATTTAATGTTTTTTATAGCCTAGGGAAGGGAGGAATACGCAAGCAAGTCAGTGAGAGTGTGGGCTTGTATTGCTTTTTATGAAAGAGAAATGAGAAAAGAAAGAGGAATGAGAAAGCCAAAAAAGCAGTGATGGTAGGCTGGCCCTGACTCCTTCAAGTCAGTCACTGATTCATCAAGCATTTATTGAGCACCTACACTGCTCATTCAGATGGGATAAAAAGATGACCCACACATGGTCCCTGCAGTCGAGTAATTTGCAGTTGAATGAGGCAGATATACTGGCTCACAGCATCATAATTCAAGACAGACTTTTCCCAGGAAGGGAAGAAGAGGAAACAGGGACGGGATAAAGGAAGGAAAAGAAGAAAGAAAAAAATGAAGACAGAATGAAGACATAGTAGGAATAAGAAAAAGAAGGAAGCCAAACTGTATTCATGATTTCCTATGTGCCAGGCACTGTGCTAAGTACCTTACATCTTGTATTTTGTTTAATCCTCATAACAGCTCATTAAGAAAAGCTCATTTACCATTTTACAGGTGCGAAAACAGAGACTTAGCTGGCGCCCAAGGTCTCACAGCTGGTAGAGCAATCTGGAGGTGTTGCACAGGCCACCGAGCTGGGGGAGCCAGGTTGGCTCTGCTGTGCAGACAGGACCCTCCTTCCTGCATACACAAGGGGCCCAGAGCTCAGTCAGTCCTCTGGCTCCTTGCAGGTCGCCCAGAAGCATAGACAGTTAAAACCGATCAAGCTTTGATCATTAATCTAATCCACTTGAGGAGAAACTGAGATCCAGAGACAGGTGGAGACTTGCTTGGGGTCTTGTAGAAGGGTCGTAGGTGACCTGGGGTCCTGCCCTTCCCACCGGAGCCCACAGTGAAGTCAGCAATGCCAATAGCCATGGCATTAATTGTTTCCAGACCCGGGAAGACTGCAGTCCACCCTCCTTGTTCTGTCCCCTTCTAGCTGAAGCATTCTCCGGTCAGCTGAGCAGAAAGGTTTGTTTTGGCAGAAATCTGGGTGCTGTCCAGCTCGATAATCGCCCGTGTTAACACACCGTTATGTGTGTCGTTAACAGACTTGGCAATTGGGACTTCACTTTTTTTTTACATTTTCTTTTTATTTTCAAAAATAGAAAAATAGAATGTAACCCCCCACGTGTGAATCAGTAAGACTAGCCACACAGGTGCATGCTGACTCTGCCTGAAAAAGGGAGTTTTACCGAAACCACATCATTTCAGCTCAGGAAGTATCTCAGGACTGTGTTCTTGAAGGAGGCTCTGTCTGTCATCACAGGTGGGCTTGGTGGCTCATGGCTGGGGCTTGCATCCAGGCTTTTCTCCTGTGGCTCCCCAGCACCCACTCTGTACCAGCCCAGCTGATGGAATGCAAAGGTAAGGGCTATGGGGTCAGACAGACTTGAGATTAAAGACGAGCTCCATTGCTTTGGGGCTTGTGAGAACTTGATCAAGATTTAACCTGTCTGAACCTGTTTCCTCGTCTGGAAACAGGGTAAAAATGAGATATCATATATCATCTTCCCCTCATAAGTCGTGCTCCAAAACTCGCCTATTTAAAAAAGAAAAGGATTTAAAAATAGTATATGTGTTTATAAAATTACAAAAGTCATAAACTTATTGTTTATCAGGCCTTATTCCAAGGACTCAGGATATAGAAAAATCAAACACAGGTGTTGCCTTCCAAAAGCTTACATGCTCAGGGGAGCTAGATTAAAGAAACTGAACTCAATCATTGTACCACAAATACACACTAAGCCAATGTTAACCCAATTTCAATGTTAACACCCTGGCCCGGGCCACATGTTCTCTTGCCTTTACCACTGGACTTAACTCCTAATTTGTCTCTGGCTCCCTCCCTACCTCCTCTATAGTCTATTCTCAACAGAGCAGCCAGCATGAGCCTTTTAAACACCAGTCTGATCATGTCATTCTGTTCAAAACCTCCCAACAGCTTCCCTAAACATAGGGGGAAATCCAAAATTCTTACATTGGCCTAGAAGGCCATGTGATCTGGGACCTCTCCTGTCTTACTCCCCTTCTCACTTACTCTGCTCCAGCCACAGCGGTCCTCTTGCTATGCCTTGATCACACCTAGAAAGCGCCCACCTTAAATTCTTCATTCTCTCTCCCAGAACATTGTCCCTCTGTACACCTGCATAACTCCTTCCCTTACTTCATTCAGCACTCTGCTCACATGTCACCTGATCAGAGAGACACTCTATCCAAAATAACACTATTGCTTGCTTCATCCTTACTTTGCTTTTTCTCCGCAGGCTTATCACTTCCTAAATTACATTATGTATCTTTTTCTTTCTGCCTTTCTCACCAGATTACAAACTCCCATAGGGCAGAAATTTCAGAACAATGGGCCCTGCATGTGCTATGCACTGAATAAACATTTATTGGGTAGATCAATGAGCATGCGAATTAACATATACTAGGTGCCAGGTACCACTTTAAGCACCAGTGAGACTAAATGGACAGAGCTCTACTCTCCAGTCTGTGTGAGGGGGCAGGTAGCAGCAGGGAGTTCGGTGGGAGACCTCAGGAGGTACCCGCACCAACTGTGGAAGATCAGAGCCAGGGAACCCTTTCAGAAGGAAAACATTTTTAAGCTCTGTCTTTTTTTTTAAGATTTTATTTACTTTTAGAGAGAGGGGAGGGAAGAAGAAAGACAGGGAGAGATATTAATTGGTTGCCTCTCACATGCTGCTTACTGGGGACCTGGCCTGCAATCCAGACATGTGCCCTGACTGGGAATCGAACCCATGACCCTTTGATTCAAAGCCCATGCTCAATCCGTTGAGCTACACCAGCCAGGGCTAAGCTCTGTCTTTAAAGAATGAGCCAAGATAGCCAGACAAAGATGCAAAAGTCGGGGTTGAGGGGAGGGCATTCCAGATAGAGGAAGTAGTCTGTAAAAAGGAATAGAGGAAAGAAATAGCTTAGTGTGTTTTGAGACCCACAAAGATTCCAGGTTTACAGGAGCTATGCACACATGTGTACATATGTGTGTCAGGTGTGGGTGGAGAATAACAAGAGATAGAGCTACAGACACAGAAAGGAACAGTTTATAAAAGGACTTCTATGCCAGTTGAGGATTTGGGATCTACCTTATGTGCTAGGGAAAGCCATTGAAGAGTGACATGGTCAGATTTGTGTTTTCGAAAGATCCTTCTCACCAATCCATAGAGAATAGATTTCAGGGAGGTCAAGGTGAGAAGCATGGAGATGAGTTAGCTAATAATACGATAACTATAGAAATTAGAACAGAAAAAATGGTAGTGCTTTTTATAACTACAACTATCTTCTAAAGAGAGCAGATCCTATTCAATGAAAGAGGGGCATTTTTCTGCTAAGAATGTCTATGACTTTGGTTATATAGTTTTGAGGACAGGAGCTGTGGAGAGCTAATGCATGATAGAAGGGAAAAAAAAAAATGGAGCTCCCCAGAGAATCTCAATGAGAAAAAAATAGTAGAAATAAAGAAAGAGGAACCAACAAGACAGTATGATGCTACCTACTGAGCAGAGTAAATTACCAATGAGAATAACCCAGTAGCAAAGGAACTCTAAAAAAGGGCAGGGGAGAGGGGTAGGTAATCTGTGATTCCAAGTTGCTTACTAATTAATGGAGTTGCACTGCAGGATATGACGCAATCGCTGGTATGAAGTATGCCTGCCACCATTAAGATAAAACAAACATAAACCCTGACAGAATATGGAAGACAACAGTCTTCTGGCATTGACCACCAGCACAAGACTGAAAGAAGGGGAGTTCACAAGATAAGCCCCACAAACGCCACAGCTCTGTGTCTGGGAATAATTTCCCCACTGCAGAGCAGAGAGCTAGACTCCATGCAAAGCATGATGATCCTGATGAACTGAGGAGGTGGAACTCAAAGATCAGAGCAGCTGAAATGGCTGGAGTTGTGAGGCACAGCACCAGAGAGCAGTAATCCTCACAGACCTGGGTTCCCAGTAGCTCGTGTAGGAGTGCCCCATAGAGAGAGTCCTCGACTGTAAGCGAGACTATGTATGTGCTCAGGGAAAAAGTACACAGGCCATAACAGGGCAGAGAACAGAACAGAGGTACTAGAAGTTAAGCAGTGCTAAAGGACAGAAGAGACTCGGTTCAGCCATAAAGGAGAAATCTTGTTCATATCCAGACCTCCAGCTAAGACCCAAAAGGATAACAACATAAGAGTAAGGACCACACCCTGACATGAGGCATCCTCTTGATAACTACTGACTGGTAGAGCTTTCTGCAATAATATTGATGTTATTTGTGCTGTCCGAAATGATAAACACTAGCTACATGTAGTTATCAAGCACTCGAAATATGGCTGGTGAAACTAGGGAAATGATTTTTTAATTCATTTTATTTTATATAAGTTGAAATGTAAATAGCTACATGTGGCTACCATATTTTACAGTGCAGCTTTAGTTCCACCGTAAAAAGCCTACAGCCAAGCCCACACAAGATCCATGAGGGACGCAGATTTGGATGTTGGCCCCATCAAGTTAGAGGAGCTTGAGAAAGACATTGAGCTCTAAGGAGACCCTGCGCTTCAAAGCAGAAAAATGAGCCTACCATACTTCAAGGTGATGAGCCAGTAACCACCGAACTCCTTACTGTGTGCTAGAATAAAAATCACACTTTTTCAGAGGACAATAACAGAACTCCAGATCTCTACCAAATAGCTACTAAAATTTAAAAATTGACTGGATTGATAAACTTAACAGGAGATTGTGGAGGCAGAGTGTAACAAACTCGGAGACAAATCAATAGAAATTATTCCATCTGAAGGAAAGAGAAGGAAAAGATTGAAGAAAAATAACAAAAGTTCAGGTATCTTCAGAGCGATATCAAATGGTTCAAATACGTGTAATTGGAGTCCCAGAGGAGAAAGTGAGAATGGGGAAGAAAAACATTTGATAAAAGTGGCTGAAACTTTTCCATATTTATTAAAGGCATAAATAGGATAAACACATAGAAAACCACACCTAATATGTTGGGGTCAAACATAAAAACCAAAGGAAATTTTTTTAAATCTCAAAAGCAATCAGAAAACAAAGACATTTCATATACAGGGAAATAATTATATCAATTATTGATGACTTACCAGAAAGAGTAAAGGAAAGAACATTTTAAAGTCCTAAAATAAAATTTAAAAATGTTATCAACTCAGTACTCTATATTCATCATCAATTGTCTTCAAAAACTAAGATGAAGTAAAGACACCGCTGATAAAGGCAAGCTGGGAAAATCTGATGTCATAGTTCTGCACTATAAGAAACGCTGGAGTATATTCTTCAGGCTGAGAGGCATTGGTAGCAGATGGAAAACTCAGATCGATCGACAGGAAAAATCAGCACCAAGAAAAAAGCTTTTTAAAAATAAGTTAAACCTAAAAGGTAATCTTTTTCTCATAATTTCCTTAAAAGCTACTGACTAGTAAAGAAAAAATAATATCATATTTAGAAATAAAAGATATGGCAACAAGGCACAAAATACAAGATGTGGGCAAACAGAATTTTACTGTTATTCCATTTGTGAAGTGGGAAATAAGTTTCATATGTGAAGTGAGAAATGAAAAAAGTATGAAGAATCAGTTGTGCAGTGAGAAGTATAACACGGAGTATAAATAGATTTGTTTTGATAAGTTAAAGATATACGTATCGGTTGTGAGTTCAACATATGTCTATGTTGTTAGTAAAAAGTAATAAAAAATATTGATGAGAAGCCAAAATAGAGGAAATAAAGTGTAAATCCAAATTTATACATAATTAGGAGATAAAAGAGATCATTAGAAGAACAACAGCAAAAAAAAAGAGCAAATGATAACAAACAGCAAGATGGTAGACTTAAACCCAAATATATTGATAATCTCATTAAATGTAAAAGAACTAAAACTCTTCAACCTTGAAAACAGAATGACCAACTGGATAAAAAAAAAAAAATTCAAGTATCTTTTATCAATAAGAAATGCACTTTAAATTTCAAAACACAAATATACTGAAAGTATAAGGATGGAAAAAAACATGTCATGTGTTACGAATTAACTTGTGTTCCCCCCACCAAATAAACATGTTGAAGCCCCAATACTCAATATGACTAAATTTACAGGTAGTGCCTTCAGAGAGGTAATTAAGGCTAAATTAAATGAGGTCATCAGGGTGGGACCTAATCCAATAGGACCAGTGTCCTTATAAAAAGAGAAGGAGACACCAGAAATCTCTCTCTTTCTCTGCACCTGCAGGGAGAAAAGGCCATGTGAGGACACAGCAAGAAGACAGCTGTCTACACGCCAAGGAAGAGAGGCCTCATCAGAAACTAACCTTAACAGCACCTTGGCCTTGAACTTCCAGCCTCCAGAATGATAAGATAAATTTCTGTTGTTTAAGACCCCTAGTCTGTGGTATTTTGTTAGGGTAGCCCAAGCAGACTAATATACAAAGAACAAACATAAAAAATATGGCGTGGTTACAGTGATATAAAGGTCTTTGCTCTTTGTGCTGTGTGATCCCACTGAGAGACAACCAAGTGAAATCTACGTTTACGAAAGCTTTGTGCAAATGAGTGTCTTTAAAGGGCATCAAGAAAGAGCTTGAGTTTCATGCCTAGGTCTAGACGTTGAAAAATAGAGAGCACATCTGCTAACATGGAAACTTAAGCACAGACTATGAAAACCTCGGCCTCTTAAAAATTGTTAGAACCTTAAAAAAGATATTAGATATTCACAAGCCATGAAATAATGGTTTGATCTGATATCATAAGATATAAAGATGCTAAATAATATCTGCATTTAATCATTCTTAAAAGCATCACAATAATATTGATGGTGATGATGATGATGATGATGATAAAAATTTTAAAGACCCAAATCTCTTATTTACATGTCCAGGACACTTTCCACTAATACACAGCACTTTCTGCTTACTAGTAGCAAATTACATCATGGATATTCAGATTAAATAATGTAGGAGTTTGGGCTACTAGAGAGCAAAAAAAAGGCTCTCTTAGAGGGAGGCACTTTTACACTGGGTTGTAAAGAAAAGGGCCCAGTTGGGAAATCTGGAGACATGTGCCGTGTTTCTGAAGAACTGTCCCTGACAGTAATGAGCAATGTGTCGTGTGGCCCCAGGGACAGAGTCGTTCGAATGAATGAGCACCACTGTGGCTATGGGGCCCTTCTGGCCTGGGAGAAATTGCCAGCTTTATTTTTATTTTTCTTACATTTTTCTTATGTAAAAATAAAAATCTACTAATCAGGGATTACACTACCCACATCATAGCATGGTTGGGAAGGTGGAATGACATATGAAGCGATTTTTTTAAAAGGCCGGAAGCAATCTCATCACTTCTCCGCTCAAAACCCCGAAGGGGAGGGGTGAGAGGAGGAGAGAGAGCGCTGGGGTGAGGGTGCAGAGTCCAGGGCGGGGGTCTATAGTCAGAGCTCCTGGGGGAGGACCAAGCAGACTTCTTGAGAAAGGTAAAGGTAGAATATTTTTGTGAAACAAAAATCTGGTTAACGTGAAAACAAATAAAAAACTACCTACATCACTGGCTTTCCATCTCAGAGAAAAAGCAGAAGTTCTCGAATTGGCCAATCAGGCGCTACATCACCGCTGAGCCTGCACTAGTAGCAAATTACAATGTCTGCAATGTCTAGACCTAGGCATGAAACTCAAGCTCTTTCTTGAGCCAGTTCCACTTTTCTCCTCTCTGCTCCCCACGTGCAGACGTGGGGCTCCGGGCTGGTCCTTGAACCCAACAGGTGCATTCCCACATCCCTCCCAGGATGTAGGTGCTTGCTGCCTCACCCCCTTCACACCAGTGCTCAATGTCACCCTCTCATGAGAACTTAGCTGGTCTCCCCTATTTAAAATTGCACATTACAGGCCCTAGCCCCTTCCACACTTTATTTCCCTTTATAGCGCTCAACATCTAACATATACTACGCACATAACTTATATGTTTATTTCCTGGCTCCCCTGATAGAATGTAAGAACAAAGGCAACAGATTCTGTCCATTCTGTCCATGGCCATACCCTGGTGCCTAGAACAGTGCCTAGCGCACAGTGGGTGCTGGGTACATGTTTGTAAGGAAGGGAGGGCGGGAGGGAGCATTTCTCATAGCACTTAGCACTTAAGCCTCCAGTCATTTATTTTTACTACATATGAAAAATAAAGCCTAGAAAGAAAAAAAAAGCCTTGATCAGGAGCCACAGAAAGTTTTTGATAGGGCCAGTGCTGGGCCCCAGGTCCCCTGACTTATAGTGTATAGTTAAAAAAATAAAACTAAAAAAGAAGAAAAAAAGTTTTGACTTCCTATTATATACCTGGCATGCTCACATTTAATCTGTGTATTAGTTACTGAAGGTGAAGATATTATTTTAATTTTAATTCTGAGAACACGGATGCTCAGAGAGGTCAAGAGACTTCCCAAGGTCACAGACAGGTGAGTGTGTGAGTCAGAATTCATACCCGGGTCTGTTATTTGAAGTCCAGTGGTCTTTTTTTAATAATGCAGAAGGGTGTGGCAAAAGGTGCCAACAGCTTGGAATGAAATCCATCATGCACAGGCCCAAACTCAAACCTCCCTTCATTTAGCCTCGGGCAGGTTTTCATCTATGCCTTGACCTTGGAGAAGCCTGCTGACACTTTGGCGTCTGCCTTTGAAAGTCAGCTGCCTGTTTTTCAGACTCATAAATTGCCTGTAAGAAGTGTTTCATTATTCTATCCAGGCGACATCAAATATCTGGGCCGTATTTCATGAAAGTTTTCCTTCAGGCCCAGGCCACAGGGCAGGTAGCATTTCTGTCTCCAGGAAACCCCTGAAACCACCTTCTGGATTATTCCATTGGAGACAAATTAGAAGTGAAAGCGGCTGCCTGCACTCTTTCATGTTCACGGGGGAGACGGGTGGGTGTGGGCTACCAGACACCAAAGAATTCTTTATTCTTCCCTCACAGCGGAAATTGGGGAAAGAAAGTGAACGTGGCGCCTTCCGCCCGTACATCAGCCACGGAGTGGGAGGGCACCCGGAAGGTGTCACTCCCAGAGCAGAAATCTACAGAAAGGGCTGGGACTCTCTCATCCAGAGCCAGGCCTGGTCAACAATACAGGCTTGAGAGAGGCAAGTGGTGCGTTGCAGTGATCTAAAAGTCAGGAGGCCTCCATTTGAAACCCAGCTGGGCCATTACATGGCTATGTGTGTTTAAACAAGTCTCTACCCCCCTCTACATAGCAACCAGGTGATCTGTGAATCCTTACTAGTCCTATCATTCTGATTTTTGTATTGACCGAAACAACCAAGTTACTTGAACTAATAATTTACTAACCATTTTATTAGTAATTTTTCATATAAATGAAAAATGAATGACTATACAACCAAGTTTATCGAGCTGATATTTCATTTTGGCACCAAGTCTTTCTTGATCCCTACAACGTGTCAAGCATACACCATTCTCCCCAAGGGTTTACATGTTCTCATTCCCTTTTCCACAGGAGCACTAAAGCCAACACAGCCGGAGATCACCGGAGAAGGGAGCTACACGAAGCTGCAGCAATTCGGGCGGAGGGAAGCTCACTTTCATTGAGGGCCTTCCCTCTGCCAGGCACACGTGATATTTCATTAAATCCTTAGGACCTCCCCTTACGGGTGGGTATTGTTATTTCTCTCTAAAGTAAGGAAACTGAGACCTGAGGTCATCAGCTAGGATTCAAATTCAAGTTCTACATTTCTCCAGTCCACATTCGTTTCACACTTTGCAAGCCCTGCTAGAATACTGGGTGGAAAGTCATAAGTACCAAAAGAGTGTATTTACTTCCAGCTGAGGGGCTCTAGGGAAGCTTCCGGGGAAGGAGGCATTTGGGGCGGGGGGGAGGGGGTTGAGGCCACTCGGGTTTAGTCATCCCATTCTATCCCACAATCACACACAGTCACACTCATACTCACACACACACTCTCACTTCCTGTCTTCTGCATGGATCCATGGTAGCCCTCAGCCACTGACCGGGCTGGAAGAACGTGTGCACACACTGAAAAGAAAGCTGTTGATTTAGTGCTGGCGACCCTCCAGACATGGAAGTGGGGGGTCCCAGAACGGTTATTATTCCTTTTTCTGCCAGCAGAAAACATCTGTCCCGGGAAAATTATATTCGCCAAGAGACCACAGCATACCTGCTGGGAGCCCCACGGTCCTCCCCTCCAACCCTTCTCACAGGTAGAAGCTACAGCCTGTGCTCTGGTGAGACTGACCGTGGACCCCCAAAAGCTCTCGGCACCCTGAGCTGACCGGAAGGAGAGAGAGTGTCCTCTGACAAGGGTGTCCCTAGGAACCACCGAAATGGAACTTGTGACTCTCATAAACAGAACTTTGATTCCACCTAAATTAGCTGCCTCTGGATCTTTTAACTGGCCCTGGTAAGTCACCTAAACAGAATTCATTTAACAGAATCCAAAACATGGTACTGTACAAGGAAAGAGGGGCAAAGAGGACTACATGCCAAAGACCCTAATATGTCCCAGCCCCATACAGGGTTCTCCCTCTCTCTCCCCATCCCTTTCTCCAACAGATTGTGACCCTCTTCATACCCTTCTACCATTTGGAGGGACTAATAGGAGACCAGAGAGATGACGTGTTTTCCTGGAAACAACTTGGATTTTGGAGTAATGAATCCGAGGTCACACAGGCAAGCAGATAAGACAACCATGAGATAGAGGTGTGGGCGTAAGGTCTGTGATCCTTATACCTTACCCTATGACTTCCCCCAGCAGGTAGTCCCAGTTGACAGTGATGCCAAGGACATGGATGTGTGCAGTGGAAAAATAAGCATTGCCCAGATTGGGAAAGGTCCTGAAAGCCAAGATCCAGAGTCTGAGCTTAATTCAGGAGGCACTGGGGAGCCACTGAAGGTTCTTGAGAGGGAGGGAGAGTTTACCAGATCTGCACTTGGAGATCCAGGTATGATCCATTATAAGATATACTCACATGGAATCTACAGCAAATAAAATCATTTTCAACTCTGGACCCCTCACACCTGCTAGCTTACCAAGAGGTCACAAAGACCACCCCGCTCAGCAGACACTGTCAGTCTCCCTTGTGAGGACTGTGCAGAGGCAGCATCCAGCCCACGGTGCCAGTGACAAGAGGGAAAGGACTGAGCACACATGAATTTCGGGCACTGCCAATACCCACCTAAGAACAAGGTATACTTCTAGCCCTGAAACACATTTTTCCAAAACACGGAAAAAGGTGCCTGGGCACTAGAATGAGCATGTCACATGACTTGTTTTTTCTGGCATCTGCTTCACTCCTGGGTGGATCGGGTGGTATGAACAATAACGTTATGGCTCATTTGTTCATTGTGGAGTAAGCGGGTGCGGAGCCCCTCTACGGGGCCAGGCCCTGAGCTGGCTCTAGTGCTATACACATGTCCTGCTACTGCTTTCACAGACCAGGGTCTGTCATGGGCAGGAGCTTCATGGCCTCTGTAGTTAGACTCTGAGTTCAAGTCCAAGCTCCACCTTTCATGAGCAGTGTGACTTCAGGCAAGTTACTTCACATCATAGCCTCTCACTTTTTTTTTTTATCTATAAAGTAGTATAATGATCACCTACCTTGGAAGGTGGTTGTGAACCACCAAGTTCACCTCAAAGCACCCAGGGCAATGCGAGGACTGGCACCTGGTAAACAGCGGACAAGTGTTATCTATTCACAACGCGAATTAGAGTTACGCTCAAAAGAGCTGCTCTCGAGGCCTGGCCAGCATGCTGGGCAGTCCTGAAGGAGGGAGAGCGCGAAGGCCAGGACAGTCTTACAGGAGGGCCCAATGCCACCTCTGGCTGAAGATGGTAACAAAGAGGAGCCCAGGGAAGAGTGATGTGTTACATGGCACGAGGTGTTAACGCGGTTCAGCAGCCTCAGTTCTTGTGTTCTGGCTAAGAGAAGAATTCAGAGCCCAGACTCAAATTATAAGAAAAAGTTTATTTAGAAAGTCACAGAGGTAGAGCAAGTGAGCCATGGAAGAAATGGGCTCAGGAAACAAGTTATAGCAAAAGAAGGGCCCTTGGAGCTCAGGAGAAAGAGAGATGTACGTGCCCTGAGAGACAGAAGAGGGAGGAGAGGTCCGGCAGCCCTTGGAGAAGGGTGCAGGTGTGCTCCGTAAAAGGAGCCTGCGGGTCCTCCATCCTGAGGGCTTTTAGCTGAAGGTCTCAGGGGAGGGTCCCAGTAGACTATTCACCCTCTCTCCAGGTGTGTCTTCTCGGGGTCATGGTCTCTACTAATTGGTCAGTACCAGGGCAGGGGGTCCTTAGTCAATGCTGCTGGCCCTGCTGTCAGCCATGGCGTCGCTCAGTCTGATTTTGCCGCATCTCTGGTTCTGGAGCTAAAACACAGCTGAGGCCTAGGTGTCATCTTCCAGGGGTTATTACTTAAGGGAGTAGTCATGCAAGGGCTTGTAATTTTGCCCACTGCTAGGCACCTGGGGCTCTCCACCCTGGTAATCCTCTGCACCTGGCCTGTTGTTGCTCCTCTGCTCATGCCTAACAGCTTACTAAAGGGGGAGGTGAGTGACAGCTGGGTAGTAAAAGTGTGTGGGTCCCAGGTTGTGGACGGCATCACAGAACAGGCTCACGGGGTGCCCACCTTTTGGCATCTCTGGACCACACTGGAAGATGAAGAGTTGTCTTGGGCCACACATTAAATACACAAACACTAACAAAAATGGATGAGCAAAAAAAGGTTTTAAGTAAATTAACAATTTTGTGTTGGGCTGTATTGATAGCCATCCTGGGCTGCGTGCGGCCTATGGGCCACAGGTTGGGCATACCTGGAAGGATTTAGACTTTACCCAGAGACAATGGGGATCTATCAAAGGGTAGGGACTTAAAAGTAAGACTGGCCTGATCACATACAGGGGACTCTGACAGTGGGAAGAGAATTGACTGGTGGGGCCACCACAGCTGCAGAAAGGCCAGACCCACCAGAAGAAAGCAAACAAGGCTGGATGGGGCAATGGTGGAGAAAAAGGGGAGGAGAGGCCAAGAGGCTGCCCGGGGGTTTTACAAGGGTTCTTGCAGCTCTGACATTCCAGGGTTATGGCATTTCTCCAAGACCCTCCAAGTGGCTACAGCTGAGGAGTATACACACTTCAGGGACCTTGTTCCAGTTCCTCGGATCTCAGAAGACAAGAAGTCCTGCTGGCGGGAGGCTGGAAGCTTTGCATTGGCTGTGCTGTCTCCTCCCATCTTGCTTCTAAGTCAGTGGAATTACAGAGCAGAGCCAGGCCTGGCCAGGGAGGGGAGGGGTGGGGGCTACCCTCTAAATCCAAGTGGATCTGCATATCCAGGGGGACAGCTCTGTTCTCAGCTTCCATCCATCACCCCAGTGGCCTTCATCCCAGCTTCACGCAGCTGTCTCTGCTGTAGCCCCTTGGTTTGCTGCTCCAAGAGGTTTGTCATACTTGGAGTGACTCTACCACAAGGTGTGCCAGGACCTTGATGAGGATGAACCAAGGGGAAGATGAGGAATGAGGGACTATGCAGAATGGGGCCTGAGCAAAATGGGTTGGAGATGCTGTTCCTACAGGGGAAAGCCTGCCGAGGAGTCAAGTGGAAGGAGCCAATGTTTAATGAGAGCTTTCTCCTGGCCAGGTGCTTTGTCAGTGTCCTCTCAACCTATCACCCCAACAATGAAGCAAGGGAGCTTTTGTTACTGTCTTTTTACCAAGGATAAAATTGAGAATTAGAATGTTCAATGATTTGCCTAAACATGGAGTCAAACCCAAATTCATGGGCCTCTGGAACCTATTCATTCACATATTTATTCACTTATTTATTTATCCATTGAAGATGTATTGCGGGCCTGCTATGTGCCAGGCATGGTACCAGATACAGCGCTGCCAGTCAGACACATTTCCCACCCTCCAGTGGGAAGGACCAACAATATCGAGTTTGTAAATGTACAAGATAACTCCAGATGGCAATAAATTATGGAGCAAGCAAATAAAACAGGGTGATTGATCACTGAGAGCAGAAGTTACTAAAACACAGCCAGGGACTAATCTCACCCACACTGTGCCTTGGCATGGAACTGCACGCTAAGAACAGTTTATACATTTGTAAAGGGTTATAAAGAAAACAAAGGAGAACATGAAACAGAGATGGCTTGTGTCCCACAAAGCCTACAATATTTACTATCCAGCCTTGTGTAGACAAAGTTTGCCTACCCCTGGTTGAGAGAGAGCCTAGAGGGGCATCCTCAGTAGTGGTCAGGGAAGGCATCCCTGTGGCAGTGACTTTGAAGTGAGACTCAGTGAGGCGGGGAAAAAAAGACACCAGGCGAAGGGACCCTGGCAGAGTGAACAGTAAGTGAATGCAAAGGCTCTGGGGTAGAAACAAGCTTAGCAGGTTCAAGAAACAAAAAGAAGGCCAATGTTTCTCAATTGCAGGAAATGAGAGGAAAAAGGTGCTGGGGGTGCTCAGGAAGGTAAACAGGAAGCAGAACATGTAGGGCTTTCTGGGCCAAAGCTAGGAGTGTCCTGCCCCTTCACCCCGCCTATGGTGTGGCAAAATCAAAGTAGAATCTAGCAGGTGTCAGGATGAGCAGGGTCCAATCTAGAGGTCCAAGCATAGTAATAAGAGTCCAGGTACAAGGGACACTTGAGTTTGACCCATGGTAGCACCAACCTCCGAGCAGTGTGGCCACCCCGTGGACAGAAGGTAGCAGGGAGATGACCCAGGATGGACAGGGCTGCAGGAGCTTGGCAGGCTGTCAGAACTCTTACCCAACAAGCTGGAATTTGAAAAGGCCTTGAGCTCCAAGAGGAAATGAAGGGATAAATACAAAGAACCAAGGATGAGTGATGATGTACTGAGGGTGATGATAAAAACAGTGACTTCTTGAGCATTTGCCTCCCCAGACCTCACCACTGCACATCAAAAATTGGGACTGTGGCCACATGGCTTACACTGGCCCCCTGTCTTCCCTGTCTTTGTTGGACAAGGTTCAAGAACTGGGCAGGGCCAAGTCAGAATGAGGAGAGCATCAGTGACTCCTCTGGAAGGAGCTAGTGACGCGGACGCTGGCTGGACCAGGCAGGAAGTGAGTGTGCACAGTAAACAACTGCTAAATGCCTGGTGTAGCTGCCCATGCAAGCATGCTACAGGGGGCTTAACCACACGCAGGGGATTCTCTGGCCCTGGGAGGAATCGTCAGTATGTGGATCGCCTGTAGCATTTTGTACTTTGGGGACCACTTAGTTTAAAATGGCCACACTCCTGAGCATGTCCCCAGGCAAAATGTGTTCTGTAATTTGATTTTTTTAAAAAACAACTTCTATTGGAATTTTTTTCTTGCAATAAGAGCAATAAATGTTCTTTTCAGCAAAATCAGAAAGTACAGAGATACCAAAAAGAAGGCAATAAAAAATACCCATCCACCCAGGGACTGCCATTGTTAATACCCTGATGACTATTTCTCCGGGCTTTCCTTTGTGCGCATATAGTTTATTGAACAAATATCCCCCGGGTCTCACCAGCTAGTGGGCTCCCTTGAGGTATGATGAATGGTTATATCACTGACTGGATGGCTTTTACCTGCCTGTCACCAGGCGCCCAGCTCCCTTTTCAAGGTTTCCTCCCCCAGTATCCCTGGACACCTTTAGGGGGGTTCCCACACACACTGCCAAGACAAGTCAAGTGTTCACCTGTGCCTCTGTCACCGCTCACCTCCAAGCCAACTCATGGCTGCCCTGTGGTTCATCTCCCCTGGGGCAATTCTGGTTTGTCACTCTGACTCTCAGCCGCTGCCACTTCCTGAGCCACATGGATTTTCCTTCCTCCTCATAGGAGAAATGCCTTCCTCATGTCTGCTTTTCCAGTGCGGTCCCCCAGGACTAAAATACATAGTCCTTCCCATCCCTGGGGTGAAGGGACCCTGTAGTAGCTGGATCAGGCACAAATAAGAGGCCTATCCTATATCTGGAACCATTAATCCACTCCTAATCTGAGAATGAGCCTCAGGTCCCTTCCCCCATGATGGGGCATCTCCCAGGGACATACAGTCTCCTCTGTAACCTCCCATTCCTCCCACTCCAAGCCCTACCCATGACTGTCTTCTCCAGACACACTATACACATCAAGTCACCTGGAGGGAAGGAAGGGATGGAAGCCCCCACACCAGATCAGACCCCCTTAACATAGCATCGCACGATAAAAGGGATATAGCATACTTACAAGCTTATAATCTCCTTTTTTACTTGTCAATACAGAGGGGCATATTGCTTTATCAATAAGTGTGTTTCTACATCAGGTTTAATGTTTGCAAAATATCCCATTACACACATTTAGGTTAATTCACATAAGCTAATCCTATTAGACATCAAGACTGTGTTCCATACTTTCTAGTACCAATAAAATCAAGCAATCTTATTTTTAAGTGAAAAATGTCCTTTTGCAGAAACTCCTTACCAATCCTAGAACCTTAGAGGAAAGTTTCCTGATCACCTACTGAATTCAATGAGGATGAAACACCTCCTTAATATGTCATGCATGACAGTGCGCGCCACACTGTTCCATCTTGAGAGGGGACGCAGAGATAAAGTTAATGTGCTCTGTGCCCTGCAGAACTAATGAGAGGCAGGCAGCAACAGCAATGACCCCTATGGGAGGCAGCGGGTGTGCTCACTGGGACAAACTGGCCACAGGGAGGATGCTTGGGGAACGTCACGGCGAAGCAGTCATTCTGCTTTGGCTTCAAGGAGTAGGCAGCGTTTCACGTGGGTCTGAAGGATGACTGGGATCTTCTTCAAGAGGAGGGGACTGACAGGGTAGCTGGGAGAGTGGTCAGAGCCAATGTGTGAGGGCAGAGAGGGGCAGGGCTTGGGAGGAACAGGGAGGGCCGGACTGTGTAGAACAGAGAGTAGTACAAGAGACAGAATAATGGAAACCAGTCTCCAACAACACCTGGGGACCAGGTCGTGATGTCAAGGTCGGATACCACGGGGGGGAAATGGAAAATTAAAGAAGCAAACTCAATTTTGAGGATATAGTTTTTAAATAATTGTTTCTGAAAATGAATTGTTCCACTATCTCATATTCTTACAACAAATATTATCATCATATGAGCATAGAAAATTATACCAAAGACATTTTTATGAGCCTAAAGCTGGCCATGTTGATTTAGAAGTAGAATGAGTATTACAAATGAAGTTCTGTACTTTCAGTCTACCTCACATTTCAGTGATCGCTGTCCCTCACACATAGAAAAGCTGTGAATATTCCACATCTAAGTGCACTGACCTTCCTTGTTACCCTTGCAGCTCAGGGCCTTTGCACCTGCTGCTCCCAAAGCCCGGAATTGTTTCTCCTCTTCCCTGACACCTACCGAACCCCACACGTTTTTCAGATATCATTTCAAACATTACTTTCCCCAGCTCTCCCAGTTTGGGTTAGGTCTCCCTATTCTATGTTCTTAGGTTAGTCATTCTTTCTTTTTAGCACTTACCATACTTAAAATTAAATAATTTAAGGGTGCACTCACACACCTGTGTTTAAACTCAAGGGGTCAAAGCCTACCTCCCCCACTTGGATGAGAGCAGGAATTGTGTCCAAAGTATCTTTGTACATAGAAGATAATCATTAGGTATTTCTCAGGTAAATGAATATCAGTCACAATCCAATTATGGTTCCAACATTTTTTGATAATTCTAAGATTTTTTTTTAAGTGTTTTCTCAGAACAACTGTCAGGTAAAATTTTATAACAGTCATCTCTTATTTTTATGTGCTTTTTCATAGCCCACTTACTTCTACAAAGGATTTAAAGGAAATTTGCATAAAAGACCATAGACTTGAGAAGACATTAAAATAAAATCAGCAATCTCATTATCATATCAAAACTATGTAAGGAATTTTTGTGGAGTGGGGATTATCATTCCCAGTTAGATGAGAAAACTGAGGTCCAGAGAAGTGAATGAGCTTGTCCAACTCGCAAAACCAGGAAGTGGAACAAAAATGGGCTTTTCTGGCGAATGAAGACTGGACATCTAGTTTACTGCTTCCTGCTGCCTCCTGTTGGTGTGGAGAGGAAAGAGCAAGACTCTGGGTTGTCTGAAGAAAGGAGCCCTCCTTCCTGCAGTTGAGGAGGCCAGCCTCCCTTCTGCCCCACCAAGCCACATTCTCAGGATGCCTAATTGGTTCAGTTTACAGATGATTAACAGAATTCCAGGATTGGAGTGATGGCCTTCCAAGTCAGCAGTGGTTTCAGACTGGCTGGAGGATCTGCATGGTCTCCTCTCTTCAGCCCAGTGCCTAATCATCTGCCCTCTGAGTTTTAGGTGCAGCCTTGGGAGATGACCAGAGACAGGAAGAGGTCTGATATTTACCAGCTGTGTAGATACCACACAAGGACTTCACTTCTCTGACCTTAGTTTCCTTCTCTTTAATAGAATCAGGATGTTGGTGACTTTCCTAGGACATTGTAAATTGGAACAAGATTTGGAGTTAGGCACTTAGAAAATGTCCACTTCCCTTGCTTCCCTTTCAGTTTCTGCTGGCAGCTTCAGCCAGGACTGAAATACTGATTGCTCTCCTGCACTGTGCTTCGGCCAGGGCCTTGGGCTAGTGTTCCAGTAATGAAGTCATTGTGTGCTGAGCCAGGAGGATGAGTAACTGCCTCCCTCTCCAGTTGAACTATATCTCATACAGGTGTCTGGATTGAGGCAGCCCAGGTACCTCTGCCCAGTCCCAAATCAGACCATGACACCTGGCACGTGCTATGAGCTAACAAAACAAGAGCCGTCAATCATGGCTATAAATCCAGGGTGTTTATGTAGTCTTGGTGCACCTCTAAACTCCAATAACCCCAAGTCCCACAGGAGCAGAGAAAACAAGCTGCAATTGTTGTTTACTCATCAAAACCACATTCCTCAGAGGAACGAGGAGCCAGGACCCAGATGTCACTCAGTAAATCATCCAGCAACAACTAGGGAATGACTACAATGGGTGAAAAATGCTGATCAAATAATGGAATGAAGGAGAGAGCAAGGCTTGAAACAAAGAAATCAGCCTGGATGAGGCTGGAGCCCAGAAGATTCCTTCTCCCTGTGCCATTTGCAAATGTGCTTCTTCAGAGTGGACATGCAGAGTGATTCACCTTAAAGTTTCACGGGGAGGGGGTCCAGGGCTTCATTAACTCTAGGTCCAATAGGTTATTAAAGTACACTCTCCATTCAAATCTATGGGATGAATTGTTCTTTCAGTGAAGACAGAAAACAAAGTTGGCATCCAACTAAAAGATGCAGCCAACCTGGCAAAGATAGAAGTCCACTGGGGTTCAGAGAGTTCACCCCAGACTCCTGCTGGCTGAACACAGCAAGCCAACTCAGCCTCAGAGATGGCCTCCCCTGAATAGACACAGGTGCTGAGTCCTGCTGGCCCTGCCCAGGCGTGGCTCAGTGCCAGGTGGGGTGGGGTGAAATTCCAGGAGGCTCTTGCTGGAAGGGATTGGGATGTCAGAGAGGAAGGGCACTTTGAAAGGATGTCTAGTGACAAGAACAACCCCTTTACTTTAAGAAAGAATAAACTGAGGCCAAGAGTGGAGAAGAACATTGGTCAGTCTTGCCATTCATTTGCTTGTATTATTCATGCTGAAAGTACAATGCACAGCTTCTTGAATTTCAGGGCAGTGCCATTTGCTCCGAGCTATTTACTCATAGGAGTAGAATCTAAGAGTTGTAAAGGGCCTTATCTAATACTGTGATGGAGAATGTGTGGCCTGTCTGATGCCAGTCTACCTCCCATGCATGCAGCGGGTGTTAGTACCTGGCTACAGGGTTTATTCTACTCAAATGGCTTTCCCAACCCCTTCTGCTGAGAAGAGCTCCTTAGTTTTCTTTTGAAAGAAAGAATGTACCTCCCCATTCTAGGAGGTCTAGGAGGGGCTATTAATCACAGTGCTTTACCCCCTAGCACAAGACTGAGACATGTGACCCAGGACTAGTCAATCAAAACACCCTCTCTTCTGGATGCACTGATCAGTTTGGATATGGATGAATTACCCAAACCTAGCCAATCAATCACCCAGGACCTGTCTATCAAAATAAACTGGAAAGATGGTCTGTTTCCCTGGAGATGGCTAAGATGGAAGCATATGAATATCTGGGACACCAGCAGTCACATTGCCCACCCAATAAAAAGAGACTATATGAAGACTGAAGCCCACCAAAGTCAAACAGAGCCAAAGGATGGAGCAAGAAGAGCCCTAACAACATCATGTGTGCCCTTGGCTCTAGCTATGCCTAAGGCAGTTCTTCCTGCAGGCACCCCTGCTAATGAACCAATGTATTCTCTTTTTATTTATTGTTCAATTTAGATTTCTGTCATTTCTGTACTAATACTGCTAATCACTCACAAATCTGCATGATGCTTCATGTAACTGACATGTTTTCACGATAAAACCAATTGGCTATCTCAGATTCTAGCCCAATGCTTTCATTGGGCAAATGAGGAAACAGATCCAAAGAAGGAAAAGACTTTGCTCAAGGTCATGTCCAAACAATAATAGAACCTGGTTCACACCCCAATGGTCACTTGGTATTCTTGTTGGACCATTTTGCAGCTGAAAGACCTGCCACCAACAGTTGAACGAGAGCTCACGGAAAGCTCTGCATTTTCCATCATGATTCAGAGCCTCCACACTCACCCCACCACATACTTCCCCATCCCCTCAGCTATATCCCAATAGAGCCTTGAAGCTGCCCAGGATCTCAGTGTGATATTTCACGTGCCCTCTCAGAATATCATTTTGAAAGGGACTCTGGAGAAAGTTTCCAGTGCTGGCGTTAAAGGAGCAAAGAGAACCCCATTTTACTTCTACTTCCTTTGGTCAACAAGACCAGTCCTGTGAAAGATCCTTTTCTGATACACACTCATTCATCTGGTTCCCTCACACCTCATGGTTGCAGAGCTGAATCTGTGTGATTCCAGGGGTACTTTTCCCTTCCTTTAATTCAGACACTGTACTTCTTTTGATGCAATCTGAACTATCATTAGCTTTTAGGGATAACCATGTGATTGACTTCAGAAGATCAAAAAACAAAAGGGAAATATGCAATTAGAAGAATTTTTAGCCTGAAAATGAGAATATTCAGAGGAAGTACATTATTTTCATACTTTTAAAATGATTGTCGTGGCTCAAAAAAATTAGATTTCTATTAGATTCCAAAGGGAAGAATGAGGTGAATTAGTACAACCAATAAGAAGCCAGATCTATAGATTCAGAAACTGAGGCTCAGAGAAGTTAAGTTACTCCCTGCACTCACACAGAACACTGATTTACCAAATAAGAATGTCAACTAAGACATTTTGAAGTATCTAACAGCCTGAGACAACTGAGTGAGTCAAATTCTGGTTCAAATCCAGATTCAACCATTTCCTCTCTTGGACAAGGATATCCATAACTTCTCTGAACCTCTTCATCTTTAAGTCGGTGTTGAAACTGCAGAGGTTCCAAGGATCAAATGACAGAGAGTGGACAATGCAACCACCATGGGGCGCAGCCCATGTTGGCATTCAACAAATCTTACCTCTCCAACCTTTCCTCTTTCCCCTTGCCACATCACCTCTTCTTTCCCTGTAATTTGAAAAGTACAGGGTCTGCTTTAACCCAGTGTGCAGAATGGGATTTTTTTTTTTTTTTTTGCTTTAATCATAATCCAGTTCCATTGGGCTCAACCATTTCCTGGTCCCATCAGACAATCAACTCACAACCATATCCGTGGAGGGAAGGTGCCCAGAAAGAATCTGGCACAACTGTAGAATGTGGAAGATGGTGTTTCTGCCACACCTGCACCTTGCTGTCTCCTTCCCTGAGCACCCTGCCCATCACCTCTCCAGCAAAAGCTACTGTCTGCTTCCCCCTCTTGCTAAAGCTGATGCTCTATTTGGCCTCAACCCTGCCAAACTGAGTTCCCAGAATCCACTTTGCCAGGTCCACCTTCCAAATCTTTGCCTATGTCTCTGCCCAGAATTTTTTTTCATCCATTTTTCAAAATGTAGATGATTACACATTATCTTCTTCAGAAAGCCTTCCTTGGTCCCAGACTTATTTGTCTTAGTTACTGGTTTAAAATGAATTGCCAGGCACAAAACTATCGATAAAACCTACCTTTTATCGTCACTGCCAGCATCATCATCACTGGCTGGAGTATAGTCTGCCCTTGGGCATAACTGGAATGGCAGCTGAAGGAGTGAGCACAGCATGGTTCTCTCATTCTTTTAAAGTGGTTAGGACACTAACAGGGAAGGAAAACTGGCCAGCCCAGAAGGCCTCACACAGGGATTTCCATTCCCATGGTGAATGTTTCAATATGTGGGGAAGACCTAGGCTGACCAAGTCCATGAGACTGATACATAAACCCTAACACCCTTGAACTTTCTTACAATGGAAATGGAGCTGCTGAGGAGTAGAGAGCACTGTTTACTCCCTCTTATCCACCTCCAGAATGATGCCTGATGAACAGAGGACCAGAACCACAGAAAACAGAAGTTGTATGATGCAAATGTTCCCTATTGTCAGTCTTCCCTTGAGAGATTTGAGCCCTATTGTCTTAGTCTGCTCGGGCTTCCATACAAAATACCACAGACTGTGTGGTTGAAACAACAGAAATTTATTTCTCACACTTCTGGAAGCTGGGAGGTCCAAGATCAAGGTGCTGGCTGATTATTTTTCATGATGAAGACTCTCTTACCAGCTTGCAGGTGGCCACATTTCTTATGTCCTCATGTAGCAGAAAAAGATGGAGGAAGCTCTCTGGTGTCTCTTCTTATCAGGACGCTAATCCCATCATGAGAGCCCCATCCTCATCTTCATGACCTCATCCAAACCCTAATTACTTCCAAAGGTCCCATCTCCAAACACCATCACATCGGGGGTCAGGGCCTCAATATTTGAATTGGGGGAAACACAATTCACTCCATAACATCTACTATTCATCTAGAAGCCATCTGATTCCATTTCCTTTAGAGTCTGGGTATTATACTCAGCTATCCATCTTCCTGTGCTCCTTATTTAGATTTAAGCATTAAATAATATTAGCTCTTAACAGTAGTAAATGAAAATAATTCAAAGAGAAAATTTCATAAAAGTTCAAATATCTAACACCAATTAAACATTCCCCCCCCCCCCAGAGTGCTATGTGCCTAAAGCCCTTCTTCCTGTGCCCTTCCCACTGCCAACTTAGCTTTCCAGCATGGCGCATGATTGAGAGTACTAGTCACCAAATGGAGAAAGAGAGCCAGGATGGACAGTGGGAAACGTGGGAAGTGAGCCTGCCTACTTTAGAAGGCTGTTCCCAAGCAATGAGAAACCAGACATTCTGGCACACAGGTGGACATTCCAGCCTTGCACTGCGGTTCTAGTTTTGAGGTCAAAGTAAGTCATTTCTCAACTTCATCCCATCAATGCTGTGGTCAGAGAGAATTCCTCCCACAGACCTGCAAATTATTCATGGAAGTCATTCCTTCCAGACTGGTGCGACTTTAAGTCTTATTGTGTGTTTGGGAGTATTTCTACGGAAAAGACGGGTGGTTAAATCAGGCACTGCTGGAAAGCCACCAGTATAACCCCAAAAACCCCTAATTCTTAACCATTAAACATGCTACTGAGCCTTTCCTTAGTTTTAATCCAGCTGGTGATATGGATGTGGCATGTTTTTGGTCAGCTTGATGTCAAAGCTCTTACAGGAAAGCCTTGTTTTTTATTTTGCCACCAACATTCTTCCAACCCAGATATATGAGGCGTGACTGGTGAGGCTTTTTCCAGTCATGAGACTTCTCCAGAGAAATCCATTCATTCAGCAAACCTCAGTGAAAACCTGCCATGTTCCAGGCCTTGAGTTGGCCCTGAGATTCAAAGATAATTAAGCACAACCATCCACATTTCTCCTGACGCTGTGGAAGCCTTATCTTGTTTATGGCCTGTCTTATTCTGACTTCTAATGATGAACACCTGGCCAGCATCATCTATGTGATAATTCATCATTTCTTTCTTTTTTTGCACAAAAGTCTGTCCCTAGAGGATCCTCAAGGACAGATCTACTGGGATTCAGTCCAATATCCAGATGTGTGAGTACGTTTAGGAGAGTCACCAGACCTTTGGAACCAAATTTAACTTGATTCAACTACAGAAACCTTTCTTAGACCCTGCTCAAGTTTAATATTACTTTCCAGAGGCTTGTCTGTTCTCCGGTGCCTCTTATCTTAGGTTCTTCCAAGCCACCTGCTGCAGCTGACTCAGTTTCACAAACCCAGAACTGGAGAGTCATTTCCTGTTTGAAGTATTAGAAAAGATTTTAATAAGATGATACAGAGCAGCTGTTATCTCAGGCCATAGGAGGTAAAACAAAAGGAGCTGCCCTGGCCTGAAATGAAGAGACTGGGTTCTCCTCCACCCAGTCCACAAACTGCTGAGTAGCAATTGGAAGTTTCTTCAGCCTGAACCTGTCGTTGCTGTGATCTTCTTCTGAACCTCACCCCTCCCCTCCACCTACCTCACCCCTACCTCTTTCCAAGAGTGTCTTTTCCAAGGTTTTAACCAAGTCTTACAAAGGTTCACAGGAGCCAATTCACACCAAAATGTTACTTCATGAGCATGTGAGCCATTGTTAGAAACCAGCAGCGCTGGGGCGGCCTTGCTCACACGGCACTCATCCTTTCCTAAACATTTATTCTGACTCAGGCACCTTGCTGGGGGCTGGACAAAGATTAAATAAGGTTATGACCCAAATATCACAGGGACTTCAGAGGCAAACCTAACTCATCCTGAGGGAGCAAGGAAAACTTCCTGAGAGAGAGCATGGCCCTCGCTTGCCCTGGAAGGAAGAGCAGGGGTTAACCAGAAAGAAAGGGGAGGAAGACATCCCAAGCTCGGGAAACCATGAGCCATTGTGCTGAGGTGTGAAGCAGCAGAGTAACTAGGAACCTACCAGAAGTGTGAAGTTACTAGAAGAAAATTCAAAGCTGGAACAGGCAGATGAGGATGGAAAAGGGAGCAAGAAATGAGTCCCAAAAGTCCTTGGAAGCCAAGAATGAGATCACCCCTCAGTTTACAGCCTTTCCGTGCCTTCCTCTGCACTCAAGTTAAGATCCAAACTCCAGCAAAGGATGCATGCACTGGACTGACTCTCCAAAAGGGCCAGCTGCTTGCATTTGTTTCTTTTGTCAGGGTTTTTAGTTTCTTTAAAGAAGTGTAGCATTTTCTGTGGGAAGAAAAGCTTTATTTTTCCTTTGTTTAAACATAGGGAAATGACATTCAAGTACATCATCATCATTGTTATTGTCATTACTATTATTTCAGGGATATAAAAATTATATCAAAACAGTATAACAAACATCTGCATACCCCTCGCTTTTGTTGAAAATTAAGACTACAGATCCAGTTGATGTTGCCCTCCCTAACCTCATTTCCTTCCCTGCATCCCAAAGGAAACCACTGTCCTGACGTTTGTATGTTATTCTCTTTTAGATTTTTGCACTTCTATCATATGTATGCTTGTAAAACAATAATACAGTTTCTGCGTGTTTTAGAGCTTTGACATGTTGCACTGATTCTTCTACAGCGTGCTTCTTTCACTCGACATAGAGTTTGAGATTTATCCATATTGATACATGCAACTCAATTTTATTCATTTTAATGCAGTATAGTATTCCACTGTATGAATATACAGGAATACCCCAGACTTTATTTTTTCCATTCTCCTGATATGGATATTTATTTCCAATGATTTGCTATTGTGAATAAGGCCGCCATGACCATATCTTTACATGTCTCTCTGTGCACGTGTACAAGGGTTTCTCTGGGAAATATACCTAAGAGTAGCTTTTCCATCACAGGGTGTGCACACTGTCAACATTATTATCTGTTGCCAAACTTCTCTTCAAATTGATTTTACCCATTTTAACTCCTACCACCAGTGCATGAGTACTGAGACCATATTCTTTCAAATATTTAACTTTTTACCAATTTTATCTGGTGGGTATGAAATGAGATCTCATGGTAGTCTTAATTTGCATTTCTTTGATCACTAATGAGGTTGAGCATCTTTTCATTTTTGTTAGATATTTTGTGAATTGCATGTTGAACGTTCTTTGCACATTTTTCTTTCCGTTTTCTCTTTCTTGGTAATTTATTGGAGTTCTACATATCTCATGGGTAAAAACCCTTTTGCACTGCACACATTACAAGGAATATCAGGAAATTTTGTGAAAAACTGAAAATGGGCAAAAGAGATTCCTGGGTGTTCTTTCTATTGAATTCTGAGCATTGTTCAAAGGTTATCAGATTCTATATACCTTTTTTTAAATAATCTTTTTTTAAGATTTATTTATTTATTTATTTATTTATTTATTTATTTATTTATTCTTAGAGGGGAAGGGAGGGAGAAAGAAGGGAGAGAAACAGTGATGTGAGAGAGACACATCAGTTGGTTGCCTCTCACACACTCTCTGACCAGGGGCCAGGCCCACAACCCAGGCATGTGCCCCAACCTGGAATCAAACCTTTCCCTTCGTAAGATGATGCCCAGCCAACTAAGCTACACTGGCCAGGACTTACCTTTGATTGTTTTTGATTGATTAAGGTATTTTACAACTCTGTGGAGTATAAAACTTAACTTGCAGAAAACTAACAGGAATACAAATGTTTCCTGTTCATGATGATGCAAGTGATTCTTGCTCATAGGGATCAAAATGAATTTTGTTTGAAAGAAAATATAAATTTCTGTAGGTCAAATCCTCTTTTAACCTCGTATTAGTTCCCTCATCAATTAACAAGTTAAAATAAAATCTTTTACACCTCTTTATATTTGTATGAAAGTAGTGATTTTACCATGATTAAAATTATATTTTTAGCCCTGGCTGGTGTGGCTCGGTGGAATGAGTGCCGGCCTGTGAACCAAAGTGTTGCTAGTTCGTATTCCCAATCAGGGCACATGCCTGGGTTGTGGGCCAGGTCCCCAGTAGGGGATGTGTGAGAGGCAACCACACAATGATGTTTTTCTCCTTCTCTTTCTCCCTCCCTTTTAAATAAATAAATAAAATTCTATTTTAGTAAGTCAGAAGACAGAGGGCCTGAGCCCATCCTACAGTGAGTGGCTGGTTCCAAGCCCCAGAAAGCTGAACCCAAATGAAGGTAGTTGGAGATGAGCCCTAAGAGGCAGCAGGCAGCTGTGTGGCTGGTTTGCAGCCCAGCACCATTTTCCTATCTGGGTGATTTGGACAATGTATTTCACCTTTCTGCACCTCAGCCTCCTCATCTGAACAACTGGAATAATAATAACATTTACTTCAAGGTCTACCCTGAGACTTAAATGAAATAATACACGTGAACCACTTAATGTATGATATGAGAATCTTATTACAACAATAATAATAGCAGCTAACATTTATTGCAAGTTTATTTATTGGAGTAAGTAAAAAGCTACAAAAGAAGAAACTGAGGCTTAGATATTCCAAAGCCCGGGATTGTTACTAGGGAGCTAGCGGGTAGCTAAGTAATTGTCCCAGCAAAGCAAACAGTTGTTAGGCACCCAGAAAGAAGTTCATGAGTAGATTCTGCCTCCAACAGCCATACGACCTTGGGCAATTCACACCCCTTCTCTGAGCCACAGTCACTCACTCACTCACTCATTCCTTTGATCCACCCACTACCTCTAGAGTCCTATACTAAATTGTTGGTGCTGGAGAAATGAGGAAGTTTGGGGGCTCTAGTTTCTGAACATTTAAGATAGAGATGAAATATCTACTCATTGAATATCTTATTAGCATTCTAGGGCTGCCATAACAAAGTACTTAAAACAATGGAAATGAATTGTCTCACTGTCCTAGCATTTTTAAGTCCAAAATCAAAGTGTATGAAGCCCTCTTCTCCCTCTGAAACCTGGGGGAGAATGCTGGCCTCTCCCTAGCTTCTGGTGGAGGCTGGCAATCCTTGGCATCGCTTGGCCTGTTGCTGCAGCCCTCCAGTCACTGCCTCTGTTGTCACATTGAGTCCTCTTCACACAGTCTTCTTATAAGGACCCCACTCACATTACATTAAAGGCCTACCCTACTCCAATATAAACTCCTCTTAACTAATTATATCTGCAAAGACCCTATTTCAAATAAGGTCACTTCATGAGGTACTTGGGGTTAGGACTTCAGTGTATGCCTTCTTTAGAGGCACAATTCCACCCATAACAACACCCCAGATGGGAACCCTGAGTAGCAGAGGCCTGCGGGGCCCATGGCTGACCTGGCATGATCTTCCATGGGAGCACAGCCACTTTGGCCTTCCAGCTCCACAGAAAACAGATGCCCAAATCCTAGGAGAGAGCAGTCACACTTCCCAGTGCAGAGTGTTCTTTGAGGCAGCCTTATGAATTAAGTCCAGCCAGCAGTGCGATGGCTTTGATAAAATGAAGAGGAAAGACACCACCCTACCCTTTCATCCTGAAGGATTAGGTAATCGAAGTGTCAAGAGTGTTATACTAGAAGAGTGCTTCCTATTCCACAAATACAGCCCAGTTCTAGAAGCCATGATAGGCAATAATTTTTCTCTTTAAAAGAGAAAAGTTCTCTAGGATACAGGAAGGGAAGAGAGCCAGCAGTTTTATTTACAGCCTCCTCTGTGCCAAGCCATATGTGGAGTGGTTTACAAACATCATCCCTTTCCATCCTCATGATGAATCTTTGATTATTAACCCCCCTTGACAGATAAGGAAGCAGGTTAGGAGAAGTTAACTGAATTTTTTCCAAGTCCCACTGAGAAAAAGGTGATGGTACTAGCATTTAGATCAGGTTTGTCTGACAATCAACTTTATAATCTTCCCGCTGTGTTAACATGTCTCTTTATTATTTTATATCAGATAACACATGTGAAAACTGAAGCATATCTGGCAGGCAGAGGAGTCAATATGCATTCATATTCTTCCTCCAGAGAATGTTTCTGGAATGAATGAATGAATGAATGAATGAATGACAATGGAGAGGAGACAGTACCCTCTGGTTGTCCTGTCTTCATGTGACATCTCCCTCCTTTTTTGCACACATGAATTTTAAAAATAAGTGTGTCCTGAGAGAAGGGTAGGAAGCAATAAAAAAATAAGTGAGTTTTCAAGGTCACCCTCTGTTCTTTATACCCAAATGAAAGGGTTTAAAGTTCAGTTTTAAAGCTTTTGTTAACTACAGAGCCCTGTTTATTAAGTTCCTAATGAGTGCTGGGTCTGGTGCTTGCTGCACTGTATATGCTCTCTCTGCTGACACTCACGACAGCCCCCGGCAGGATGTTCACTCTCACCACCTTAGAAATGTGAAGACCAGAGAATCGAAGTACATTGCCCAAAGTCACACAGCTAATAAGTGGCTGAGCAGGATTTGAACACAGATCTGCCTGATTCCAAAGCCACACTCTTTGATTCCACAATTCTAATGTTAAATACCTATTTTGTTTCCAGCTAGGGCTAACTTCCATGGAGAATAGAAGATAAATCAGATACAGACTTTCTGTTTGCTGGGTAATATGAAGATCTTTTTTCTTATGGAAAGTAAAGGGATGGAACGGTGTCAGACCTTGAGTCAGAACACATGCGTTGCCCTGTCCCTAACTACTTCTGCATCCTTTTGCACATTTCTAAACCCCTCTGGGCTTCATCTTCCTAGCTTATAAAATAGAAGCAGTACCTATTTCCCAGAGTCCATAGAAAAATTGAGATAACAGGTGTGATGATGATGTGTAAACTATAACTTACAGGAAAAGACAACATTGCTTTAGGATGTCCTGGAAGTCTTGCTTGTGTTGTGTAAATGCTTCACTAATGTTCATGAGGACAATGAGCCAAGCACATTTGCTTCCCTGGAGATAAAGGGAGGTCAACTGGTATCTCCTGATGATGTTCCTAGCATGTGAAATCCCAGAAGTCCACATGCCTGAGCACTGGACAATCTGACCTTTCTCCTTAGCAATGCCAAATGGCATATGCTAACAGGTTTGTGGGCCTCTGCAATCTTGCTGTTGGCAACAACAATCCTTGATGTGTAGACCCATTTTAGGGTCTACAGAGTAATCTCACAGCCACAAATTCTTTGGGCCATCTTGGAACCAGCAAGGTGGGCAGGGCAACTGCATATGAAGTAAGTGGGGTGTTAAGGTTTCAGGAGATGCCACAACTTGCCCAACGACTTACAGTTAGTAATAGACAAGGTCCATATCACCCATATCTCAGGCCTCTATCTGGGTCTAAAGTTTCTTTCTATACCACCTGCAACAGAGGAAAATACCATCGTTTGGGACCCAGATTACAAAGCATAGCACTGAATGATATTCATCCATTCAATAAACATGGAGGACCTGCTTCTGCCTGGCCCTGTGCTAGGCCCTGCAGAAACCAACAGGCCAGATGCACACACCTGGTCTCCAGAACTCAATCTGCTGGACCACAGGACCACATAGTGAGGCTCTGCTGTGCCAGGCACATTACCAAAGCAATCTCTAATTCTTACAACAACATGGGAAACTATATGCTTGTCCCCAAATTTTATAATGTGCAATGCAGACCTAGAGACACTGCGTGATTTTGGTTCAAAATGACTCAGCCAATAAGTGACAGAGGTAGAATTAGATTCCAAATCTGCCAGATGCCAAAGCTCAGGCTCTTTCCCCAAGAATACACAGGACTTCTCAAAATCTCTTCAATATACAAGGTCCAGGGCAGAATTATAAGCGCCACCGAACCCTTTGGATTTAATTACATGACATTGAGTGACAAATTCAAATAATTTATTTCTCCTTTTTGTTTCTAGGTTGGTAACTTTGTACAATCATAGAACATTAGAGGAAAAATGCTTATCTAGTTAAACCTTCCAATTTTACAGATGAGGGAACTAAAGACCAAAAAGCTCATCTTGCCCAAGATCACACAGTAACTTAGTGTCAGAGCCAAAATTCAAGCATACATGTATCTGAATTTAAAGCCCCAGTTACTTCCACTTTGTTGTGTTTTGGAGCCTAGCCTGGGGCTTGGCACTTACTTTTGCATTCTTTTTTATGTAGACAATTCCACCTGTTTGAGGCAGGGAGCAGTTGTAGTTCATCTTTGTGTCTCCAGTGCCTGGCATGCAGAGCAATGCCCTCAATGAATATGTGATGGTTGAATGACAGATGAAGCAACAATAATTATCTCCACTATACAAATGAAGAAACCGAAGTGCAAAGAAGGTAGACTATCTGCCCAAGGCTACATGGCTCACTAGTGGCCAAATCAAGATGCAAACCTGCTCTTGCTGGCTCTGGACGCCAGAGTCGGCTGCTGGCAGAAGTACCTATATAGGCACCAGCCTCACAGCAACCTGGAGCACAGGCCCAGCATTCAGCCTCAAACAACAACCCTGACCTGCCTCCTCTGACTGTTGGAAAGAGCCCTGCAGGAGGACCAGGTACATGCACTCATCTGGAAACCGTGACAAGTGTGCAGGGTAGAGAAAGACACATCCTAGCAAGGGCCCCCTCACAGAGTAGCTTCAGGCTCAGAAGTCCAAAGCAGTCACACATGTCTGGAAGTCAGTGAAGAGCCTTGCTGGGGGCCAGGAGAAATATCTGTTCTGGGGGTTCTGCCAGGCCTGGAGATGAGGCTGCCAGAGGGAGGTCAGGACAGGGGGAGGACAGATGTGTCCAAGACCCTGCCAGAGGCCACGCTGGCCCCAGTGAATCAGTCCTCTAACCAGAGCCATAACTCTAGTCCAAGCTCAGAACGTTCCAGTTCCCAGATTAGACCATGGAAAAGTGATTCCATGTGGACTTTTCAGCTTGATCACTTACTCAACCCCCCACTCCCACCTCCAGCCCAGAATCACAGGGCAGCCAGTTCCTGTCAACATGAGGATGCTGCTCTTTATTTTCTTCTCTCTTGAACACATAAAAATAACTCTGCCAGGCCCAAATATCCACGTGAGTGCTCATGAAGCTGGGCTTCAACATGTTTGCATGTCAGGACCAAAATAATCCCACATGGGGCTGCTGAAATGGGGTGTCTTCTACGTGGCAAGTGGCTGCCTCCTCCAATCTCAGGGATGCTAATGGAAGGAAGAAGAGACCATATATGCACCCCTTCCTATGCTCTTTAAACATGTCATCTCATTTATTTTATCATCTTAATTTTGCAGATGAAAAATGTAAGGCTCCGAGTAATGCTAATAGTTCAAAGTCATTCATTCACTCAACAAACTTTTATCATTTTCACCAATGTTCTTAGTATGGATTTTGGTAGAGAAAAACCTTTTTTCTGCTATATAAAAGGATTCACTAATGGATTCCTTTGTGTTTTCCACACAAAGTTTCCAAAGTCTATAAGAGCTTAATGGGCATTTGGGGAAAATGAGTTACATACACAAATTAGCCTAGAAATCACTGATTAAACAACAGTTACTTAGGAAACCACTGATTAAAGAAACTAAACAATGCAAGATTTTTCAAAGCTTTGAATTGTCCAAGTATATTTGACTCCCCCAGCAAAATATAGAATAAGCAGGATTTTCCATACTTATGATCTAGAGTTCTAAGAAAATCTGTTTTGAAGCACTTCCCCAATATATTAGGTTGAATCATATGAAACTGCTAGCATTCAACTCTTTTTTTAATCTGCAATTCTGTACGGTTCAATCTAATGTGTACAATAGGGGTTTTCACGTGTTTCCTGCCTCCTTTACTACATTCATAATGTGATATGGCTCATAGGCCCTGAACACCTTAAATCAGACTCAATGTGTAGCCTTTTATGTGCTCTCTGTTAGGGCTAGAAATAGCCTTAGATTGGAGGTGGGAGGGCACAGATGGCTACTCTCTACCAAAATTTATGCTTGTCTTTCCATACCATACTGTGGAGTTGTCATGAGAAGCAGCTGCCTAACCAGAGACTATGTTGTCCAGTCCCCTTACATCCAGGTGGCTGTGGGGAGCTAGTGTCCTATGGAAGATGATAGTGATAGATGTCACTACCAAGCAAAGGCAGGTAAGAATCAGGTGTGTCTTCTCCACCATCTCCTTTGCCCATCTTCTGGCTGAATACAGAGGACTTCCTGGTCCCAGAGGTTGGAAGATCCACAAGATTGAAGGGGACTCAGCCCTGATTCACCACCTGCTTGAAAGCTACCCACCAACCAGGAATACCCACATTGAACTACTGTATTAGGTGAGAGAGAAAGAAACTCACCAAAGTGTGGGGTCAAGGAGTGGTTATTGTCATCACAGAAGAAAATATTATCCTAACTAATACAGTAAAGTTGGAAGCAGATGAAAAGTGTGGCCATGCAGTACCCTAAAGGTGGTGGCAGTGCAGGGCAAAAGAAGACCCACATCAACAAGGCCCCCATAAAAGAAGAACTAACTGGTCAGGATGACTAGACACCACATGCTTGGAAGTGTCTTAGTCAAGCCAAGATGCCGTAGACTGAGTGGCTTGTAAGCAACAGAAATTTATTTCTCACAATTCCAGGGGCTGGGAAGTTCAAGATCAAGGCACCAGGCAGATTTGGTGCCTGACAAGAGCCCACTTCTTGATTCATAGATGGCTTTTTGCTGCTCCTCACATGGTGGAGGGGACAAGAGATCTTCTGGGTCTCTTGTATAAGGGCACTAAGTACCTTCATGACCTAATTACCTCTCAAATGCCCCATCTTCAAATACCATCACATTGGGGATTGGATTTTAACATATCATTTGGGGGATGGCAGTGGACATAAACATTCAGTCCGTAACGAAAGCCAATACAATTTGTAGGAAGTATAATTTGAATGAAGAAGTGTGCTGATTGTATGGGCTAATCAGTTGGTTGATATATTCTTGGTGCCTTTCTCCCAATTACACCCTTCATATCCAATCAGTCCTCACCAAATCCTATTGATTCTGTGTCCTCTGTCCCATGACCCTGTCTCCTCCTTACCACCTCTGCCCTAGAAACATGGTCTCCTTCGGATTTCCTGAATGTCAGTCTCACATCAAACTCTCCAAAACCCCATACACAGGAAGATTTCAAAGGGATTTTCTTAACACTAAAAACGTAACTGTATCTCTCCTGTGTAAACCCTTAAGTGGCTCCCAGTGTGCTCAACTAAGGTCAGAGCTCCCCAGCCAGAGAATTGGACAAGTGAGTCCCCATCTTCTGAGCTGAACTTATGGGTGAATTGAAAAGAAGGTGGACTTTGGAGACAGACTGCTCTGCATTTGAGCCATGTCTTCACCAGGTCCTACCTGAGTGGCTACGCATACAGACCTTATTCTTTTGACCTTCCATTTCTTCACCAATAAAATGGAACAGCATTTCAATGCCTCGCATACAGAACGTGCTCTATGTTAATCACCTTTCATCTTTTCACATGAATAGATCCACAGGCACTGGACATGGAGGTGATGAGTCTTCTTCCAGGCTGACCACTAGTGTGGTACTTGGCACTCCATGCATGCATGCAAGCCAGATAGGTCAGTGCTAAAAACCTGGCTCCTAGGACACCCAGGTGTCCTTCTGCTCTCATGGCCACACCTGGGTTCAGTTCCAGGCAAGAGAAGGTGGTTGTTCCCAAACAATGTGCTATATTTTGTGCTCTCTGCCATGTATAATGAGAGCCAAGCTCTAGAGGGACAAAAAAGACACTGCCCCCACCCTACCAGATGTCCCAAAAGAAACATCTGTGCCCATGAAAGAAGTAGATAGGGTAGCAATGGGTGTGCTACCCCTGGGGTCTACCAGCAAATTGGCCTCTAAATTAAGTAGGCAAGAGCTTACATCCTTTCTGCTGATCTTCGAAAGCAAGGCAGGAGAGAAAACATTTGCTTCCCCAAAGCAAACATCTGCTTTGCAGTTTCTGAGGATGAGCCCACAGAGAGAGCTCTCCCTTCATGAAGGCTCCCAGGAGAGACCAACAATCTGTGGGGCACTTTCCCATGAAGTAAAGGCCAAGTTCCCAGAGATGTCCCTAGGCCATTCCACCAAGGATAGTGTTAAGGCCCTCTTTACTCACCTGCTCTTCCTTCTGTGGGCCTGGGACAAATCCTATCTCCAAGGTGGTTCATCCCATCGTTGATCTCTATGAAATGAGTATCATTTTACTTATTTCAGTCTCATGGTTCTGATAAGCTGTTATGGTGGCCCCTTTATTCTACCTACACTCCTCAGCTAAAATAAACTATAGGACAAGGGCAAGAAGTACTTCTCATACTCATATAAAATCCTCACAAGAACTGAGGTTGTTATATAAAGCAGCATCCTAAGACACCATGCATTGGCAAATCATAGATTTATGTCATCTCAAAGTTCAAAGTAACTATATTTAGTTTAAATTTCTACCATGTAACTCAACAAACCCCCAAGGTCTTTATGAAAATTAAATAAATGAAGTATCTCAGATTACCCACTGGAGACCACATTAAAAGATAATTATCCGAACACTCAATATGTTATACAAATGATATAGAATTGTACATCTGAAAGCTATATAATTTTATTAACAAATGTCACCCCAATAATTTCAATTTAAAAATTAAAAATTAATTATCCAACTAACAATTTATCATGTATGATAGAAACTATTGTTTGACTACCTAGTAGATATTTTCTTCCCACATTTTTTATGGTGACATCTACACACACAAAAACACACACACACAGAGGTTCATGTTTTCCTAGACTTTCTTACAATTAGGAGAGTCCATGTGACATAATTCAACACAATGATGCATACAAAGGAATTTACTGGCGGATTTCTGGGGAAAGGCGTCTCTCCTGACAGAGAGATACCACTCCGGCTTCTCTTGGCTTCCTGCCTTTGAAAATAGCCATTGAGTACTAATGCCGAGGCAGTCCCACGTAACTCACAAGGCAACAAGCCTGAAGAAAAGAGCCAGTATTCTGAGAAAAGAGGACCAGAAATGTGGAAAGAGACTGGTTCAGTCGAAGGGGGTGAAATTTTTGGTCTTGTTTTTCTGAGCCACTGAACCAGCCTGGAACTGCCTATTTCCTATGCCATTGTTAGTCAGGGGTTCTATTACTTACACTCAAATTATTCTTTTAAAAAAAAATATATATATATTGATTTATTTTTAGAGAGGGGGAAGGAAGAGAGAAAGAAAGGAAGAGAAACATCAATGTGAGAGAGAAACATGGATTGGTTACCTCTCATATGGGCCCTGACAGGGGACTGAACCCTCAACCCAGGCATGTGCCCTGACTAGGAATTAAGCCAATGACCTGTTGCTTTGTGGGATGATGCCCAACCAGCTGAGCCACACCAGTCAGCGCTGCCCTCAAAGCATCTTAACTGAGACCTCATTATTGACCCATGGTACAACAACGACTAGGGTCATGGAGGTTTCACATGAAGAATAGATGGCTCCAGGCTTAAAAGTAGAAAATAAACCTTTAAAAAGACTGGAAAATATATTAGTGAATATTTAATATTATCAATATCTCCTCATATGAATGCCTCTGTTTGCAAAACAAGAATGATAATAATACTGACCTCCTGGGATTGTTCTAAGGATTAGATGAGTTGATACATGCTGAGTAAAGTTAAAAGTGCCAGGAACATAACAAATATCCAATACTATCTAATTATAGCGATCATGTTAATCAGTAAAACATAACTTTCTTTAATAAAGAATAAGAGTCTGGCAGGACACAAGATTTGGAATGAGAAAACCTGGCTTCTGGACAGATACTTCTCTTTGATCAAACATCAGTATTTGTGGCTGTTTTAGGACAATGAACTCTCCACAGAATATAGTCCCTGTGTCAAAGGGTGTTGAAAGTTTGATGAATCGGATGAATTTTGAGTTATTGCATGTTGCCAATTGAGTAATGATATAAATGTATCACTGGAAGTCTAAACATTCTTAAAAATATGCTTGTAAATAAATTGGAACGTTTGGTTGTGCAACTAAGGAAGAGCCTGGAGCTTCTTAAATCATTTCATATGAAATTTGTTTTTCTTTCCTAAAACAATAGCTGAACAATGACAAGTAAGAGCAGAAAAGTGGAGCAGAAGAAGATGGACAGGGAATCTGAGTGCCAGGACTTGGCTAGTGTCCTTCCTCTGCCCTGCTTATATGCCTTTGGGCAAGTCTTTTCCCGTCCCTGGGCCTTCTTCTCCCCATTCGTATACTGAGGGAAAGATCCTAGAGCTACAGTAGGAAACCGCAGGCCTTCCCCCAGCTCCACTTCTCAGCTGTGAGACCCGAACTAAGTCACTTTCTCTGAGCTCCTTCTCTAAAATAGGACTGAAAAAAAACAGCAACCTCACCGGAAAGCTATGAAGGTCAAATGTTGGAACATATGAAAAAACTCCTGGCACAGGACGGGCCCTTAATCAACACTGGTTGGAGCATAATATGTCCTAGTTGAGCCTTTTATAATTCTATACAAAGCATGGCCTGGAAGATGCAAAGAAACAAAAGATTGGACGTGTCCTTTGTCCCACGAGACAATGCCCCAGATAGGGTGGCCTGGTCCCCACCGGCAGGCCAGGGCTCCCTTGTAAACAATCAAGAGGCTCTTGGCCAACCTTTAGCATGAGGGACAGTTATTAGATTCAGGAGACAAAGAGTGTTCATAAAAGTCCCCCTGGGTTCTGGGGTAAGAAATGTTGGGCAATAAAAATGGGAAAGGTTCAGGCTCTGAGAAAGAGACTTCTATAGGATGTCTTCGGTGCCTGAGTATTCATTATCAGAATTCCCACAGTTGTGAGGTCAGATAGGGAAGCAAAGATTGAACATGAAAATTTTCACTAATGTACTCACCACCTATGAAAGTAACTCCCACTCAAAGGGCCGACCCTCGTACACACATACACACTGTTTGACACTAAAGATTATGACTCATAGAAAAGCGGATGAGATAGGCAGATCTCCCCTTCATGGCCAAATGTGCCACATCTGATAATACAAGGAATATACGAATCAAATGGCCTACAAAGTGAAACTGTAATTTACAAAAGTTGCTGAATGTTATGAATTCAATGAAAATGACGCTAAAGAACTGCATGAATTGCCCTGGCCAGGTAGCTCAGTAGGTTGGAGCATCTCCCTGTACACCCAAATGTTACAAGTTTGATGCCCAATCGGGGCACATACTTGGGTTGCAGGTTCAATCTCTGGTTGGGCACATACAGGAAGCAACTGATCGATGTTTCTCTCTCACTTTGATGTTTTTTTTTCTCTCTCTCTCCCTTCCTTTCTTTCTTGAAAAATCAATGAACATATCTTTGGGTGAGGATTAAAAAAAAAACTGCATGAGTCACCCTGGAGTCAGCAATAAATGCTGATCTGTCAGGTTAGCCAGTCAGCCGTTACAGACCAAAAGAATCAAAAAGGATAATGATACCATGGGTGCTTTGAAGGAGAGCATTTCTAATAAACATGAAAATCAGTTTACACCAATCACCCTGCTCTGACAATGCTGCCAGTCACAAGTAAACGGTGTAGCTTGTGCTAGCACACAACACTGCTGGAAAGTTAACCAAAGAAACCAACATTTGATTCATTCTTGGTTCACTGTAAGCCATTGGCATGTAATTGCAATGCAATGTAAATTTTGATAAATATAAAACAAAATAAGGATGATGATCATTTTTGTTCATTTTTTTAAATAATTTCCAAACAAACCTTATTTTAAGTTTATTCATTTTAAATGACTAACTTAAAACATTAGGCCCTCTCATCTATGGTTGGACAAACAATAACCAGCCCTTCGCTGAATCCAGCTCTTGCAGGTCCTGGCTCTGAGGATCTGGGGATGATACATAGACAGAGGAAACAGCTTGGATGAAGGCCTTGGGGGCAGGAGAGGCGTTGATGCCCTGGAAGATGTGAGCAAATGAGTCAAAGGGAGAGAGGGACGAGGTTGGGGAGAGGGCTCAGCACAGACAGCTCAGGCAGACCCCCGTCAGGCAGTTAGAATAAAAACTAAAAGTACACTGGGAAATGACATCGTTTCAAGCAGATGTTCTGCCCTGAGCATTTGGTGGACAGAGGTGCTCCAGCAGACAGAGAGGCAGGAGCAGCAGACGTGAAAGGAGATGGTGAGTTTGTTGTCAGAGGGACAGTTGGGTTCCTGGAGACTTGCATGTGGACATGCCCAGAGGCATTAGATAGAGAGGTCAGAGAGATAGGGCCTGGAGACGAGGGCTTGGGAATTGTCAGTTTGGAGGACACTGCTGAAACTATGCTTAGGGAAGCAATTCCCCAAAGAGAACATGTAGACGAGCAGAGAAACCCAGAAAGGAAAGTCCTGAAAGAGCCACGAGAGAGACTGCATCCTGCCCAGATGATCCGGCTGGAATACTGCTACCAGACCCCTGAGCAGAAACGGGAGGAAGCTACAGATAGAAATGAGGAGTCTAAAAGGACATTTTTATGATAATGGAATATTAGTTCTATGCCTTCTCCATGTCAGAAAGTTAATGGTATTAATGAACTTGACTTGTTTTATGTTGCCAACTCCGTAATGGAATCAAAGCACTAATTGATCTTTAAGGGTAAACTTGAATTGGCCAAAATAACCTTTCCTCCTTGTAAACAAAAGAGTTCTCTCATTGTGCAGCTGAGTACAAAGCCAGCCAATGCTAAATAATTTCAGAGGGAGCAACTCCACCCCTACTTTTGCTCTAAATTAATATATCAAATGTGACATGGCAGAGTTGAGTAGGGAGGGAAATAAAAGGTGTCAAGAAGCCCAGGAACTAATTGTTGCTCTGTCACTCATAGGTGCTGAGATCTGAAATAAGTTATTTCCCTCTGTCCCTCAGTTTTATCATCTGCAAAATTAGAAAAATGGGCTTAATGATGACTTCAGTCTCTCACAGTGTTATGATCCTGCAACTCTATAAACACATAGGCTAGTAGGCGCCTACCTTCCACTGAAATTCCATAATGTCCCAGACCTATACATACCTTGTCTTATTTCACACACACAGCATCTCTATGAGACCAGCATTGTTGTTGCCAGTCTAGAAATGGGAAAACTGAAGGTCAAAAAAGAAAGAATTGCATGACAACAAACTCACAGTTATTAACAACTGAACCTAAAACAGAAACAAAAACAAACTAAGCAAACAACTAGAACAGGAACAGAATCACAGAAATGGAGATCACACGGAGGGTTATCATCAAGGGGG
>VMDR010005220.1:0-53223 GCA_007922815.1 Macrotus californicus | reverse complement strand
GAGCTTTGATTTGTTCTCTCATTTGGGCCATTTTTGTTGTCTTGGCGCGCCTGTTACGTAGTAAGGGGCGGAGCCTTAGGTGTTCACCAGGGCAGGGCGGCCACGTCGCTGCGTTGTGACGCTGTTTGTGGGGGAGGGGTCTGAGAGGGAACAATGGCGGCCGCTCCGCTCCCTGCCGGTTACCAGTCACTTTCCGCACTACTCACAGTTCAACGGGGCCCCTCTGGTGCTGGCTCTGGTGCCGATCCCCGGTGGGAGGGCTGTGTATGCTCCAGGACCCTGTGGGTCTCTCCAACGAGCTCTCCAGTGAGGCCGGGAGTTTCTCCCGCTGCCGCCGCCTCAACCCACACAGGAGTTTTCAATCAGAAGCTTTGAGGCTTCACCTCCCTGAGCCGGAACTCTGGGCCTCGGGGTCCGTCCCGCTCCCGAGCTGTTCCTCCCCGTTTATCCTCACGAGGGAGTGGGACGCCCAGGCCGCAGCTGCCACCTTTCCCGGCCAGCCGAGCCTTTCCCGGATCCGCCAGCCGCCGCCCCGCCACGCGAGTCCTCTCCGCCCCTCCTACTGGTCTGGATGTATGTTTCTTAGTTTCTTGGTTGTCGGACTTCCATACGGTTTGATTTTCTGTCAGTTCTGGTTGTTTTTTGTTTTAAAATTTGTTGTTGTCCTTCTTTTGGTTGTGCGAGAAGGCACAGGGTGTCTACCTACGCCTCCATCTTGGCCGGAAGTCTCTGCTTAAGCCCTTTGATATGTACTCAGAAGTGAATGAGAAGTCTGTCACTTCAGGAAAAACACCTGACAGCATATGTTTCCAGTAACAAAATTTGTCAAGTGAAAAGTTAAAACTGGAATTTTGGAAAACTAGTATTTGCAACCCAAGGCTTGACAGCTTTCCAATAGTTAAAGACATTTTTACTAAAACTAATGGTAATGTTAATGAATGTGATTTCATTTTTTCTAAAACTATGTGACAGTGCTTGGAATATCTGCATGACTCAGTGAACCAGGATTTTCCAAAATCACACATGGTAAAAGAGCCTTTCAAAGTGTTGTAAGGTGGGCTATTGGATTTTAAGGTAACAATACAGAGAGTTTGTTTCAGATTCTACATTGTAATTAACTTTTAAGAAATTACCATCATCAAATTGTATATACTTATCAAGTTGTATATGCTAACTATGTCGAGCTTTTTAATTAAGTGGTTTAAAAAAAAAAATCTACCACTTGTTGCATTTTAAGGAAGTACCAAAGAAGAATATCCGCAATTATCTGTGAAGGCCATTAGAACACTCCTTCATTTTCCAACTGCACAGCTGTGTGAGGCCAGATTTTCTTCACATACTTCAACCTAAACAGCATTTCACAACAGATTGCATACTGCAGCAGGCATGAGACTCTTCTGTTTTCTATTAAGCCAGGCATTTAAGAGATTTGTAAAAATGCAAAACAATGCCATTCTTCTCACTTCATTTATTTCTTAGGGAAAATATACTTTTCGTAGAAAGTTTAAGGTAATAAGTCATTTTTAAAAATTATTTTTAAATGAACAAACATTTTAAAAATTTCCTTTGTTGGAACATGGTGGATAGTAATAGAGGTAACCAGGTCACAAAAGCTCTTTGAGGTTCTAAATAACTGGAGTGTAAAAGTTGCCTGAGACCAAACATTTTGAAAACCACTGGGTTAGATGAATTTCTGTATTTAAAGTTTTTTCCAAAGTTGGATGTTATTGATTCCTGTTTCTGTTCTTGAATTTGTAATGAATTTAGGCCACCTTAAAAGATAATGTTCATTAATCAACTAACTTCTTTGTTTTTTTCTGTCTTCCCTAGAATCTTTATGTAGTTAGTTCATTTATACATTTTGGTCAGGTTGAGGCTTGACTTTTCCTGGAAGTAAATATTTACCTGAGTGAAATATCACATTATGTGGCACCGGAAACATTGTCACACTTATACAGTGGCTTCACGTTCATTGTGGTGGTGGACGTATCTGGGGAGTAGGAATCATCCTGAAGGGAAAATACAGCTGTGCACGTCACCCCCCAAGTTTCAGCTGATTCCTGGAGACGGAGAAACAAGTGGCTTCACAGCTATCTCTGCAAATGTCTTTTGAAGCATATTAAGAGCAAAATGCTTTCCAATTAATTTTGTTTTCCTCTTGTAAATGATAACGAGTCAATTAAATGACTTTGGGGTTGGGGTGGAGTCCATAATTTGGCAATTGTCTATTTTTTGAAGGCTGCCTTTTAACCATGAAGTGTGGACTTTCAGAATTGAGACAGGGCTCAATGATCTTGAAGGACAGTCTTGATCTCTGAATAGTATTTGGTATTTGGCTAAATGAGAAGATGGCAGTTTTTTTCTTGACTGTTTCAGTTGGGATTCATCTGTAAGAATGGGGCATTTCACAAATGACTGAGAATGGAAAATAAATGCATTTCTCTATAATTGAAGTCACTTTTATGGTTCCTCTGGGGGCGGCACAGACTTCTAAGATCATTTATTTGGCTTCAATTATTAGAGAGTATTTAACAAGAATGAGGTTTTGTGGGGGTTTTTTGTCTTCCTTTTTTTGCTACTATGAATCATAAAAATGCAGGTGGTTTTAAAATAAAACACCTCTTTAACCTTTTTACTCTGAGTGCATAATATATTATACAAGCTAAACAGATTACTTAAAAAATTTTTGGTATAAGAATTTTAATGAATAGCAAAAAGCATAATTATGTGGTCAAGTAGAATAGTACAGTCTCTTAATTTACTGTCAAATTACTTTGAAAGTTTTAATTAGCATAATTAAGTAGGATAAGTGATAAGATACATTCCTTTATGTCTTTTTATATGCATTTTCTTCTTGAGTCACTGCATTTAACAGGAGACTTTCAATTTAATTACCTCCTCTAATTTAGGCCAGGGGTGAGGCACAAATCATAATGTAGATTAGTGCTGCCACAGTTAGATTGTTTCCAATCTCACCTGAGTCCCTGGGCTTCTAAGCAATTCTTTCTATTTGTTCTTGTCTGTTGGCCTCCAAATATTTTGACTGCCACCCGGAGAAGGAACATTTTACATCATGATTCACTATACACATAAACACAACATATTAGCTGCATTGTAAACAGTGATTGCCTTTACTGTATGCAGTGTACTCTGATCTTCCATTCCTTTTTAAACTATATTGATTTCAGGACCCCTTGCAGGCCAGCTCATTGAAAAACGCTGCCTTGGACAGCTCTCTGTCCTTCACCACAGTGGTTATTCTGTCTTTTCTACTCTCATATCTGGTCACTTCTCTCCATTTCTGCAGACACCATGGCCCCTGCTTTGCAGAGAGAACCACTGAGTTGTAACTTCTCAGCTGGTTGCCAACATGCAAGTTTCTGCATTAGAACCACCCATCCATCAGTCCTCTCTCCCTCCCTTAAGGGAAGAGATTTCCGTTTTCTGCAAGTGCTCCAGATACCACTCTTTGAACCCTGGTTCCACATTCCCTGCTGGGCCAGGATGACCTGAGGTGGTACCTGGAGTGTATGCCAGAGCCCAGGAACCTTAAAATTGAACATGCTCAGCCCCACAAATCCTCAGCCACCTATGTATCTGGGTGCCACAAACTTCTGGTAATTGCCACCACCAAGATGGCGGGGATAAGACAACAAGAAGTGAGCTGTCACAACTACTTGGTGCCACAAGAAATGGGAAAGCATGATAACCTCCTGCTGGGTCTCACCTCCTGCTAGAAATACATGAATTTAAATTGGTCACCTGGGAGAAATCGAGATTTGTGGCTATGCTAAGTGTCTGTGTCGGTTTGAAAGAGTGAGCAGCAGTCTCTGCAGTACCCCTACAACTCCCAACTTCTGTAACTGCCCACTGGCATCTGCTTGAATACCTTAAATTCAACCTGTGTTCTAAGTTCTTAATTTTAGTAATGATACAATTGTCTGCCTAGACGTACAGGTAGACAAACTACCTTGAACTTGAATTCAGGTTCCTTGACTGTGTCATATTCTATCTTGCCTCTAGTCCGAACCTTTGTATATGCTGTTCCCTCTGTCTGGAGAGCCCACCCCAACAATACCTTATTTTTCCTAGAGCTCCTTCCCTGACTGCTCTCTAAGTCCCTGTTCTGTAATTTCCACAGTGCTCCCTAATTTCTTCTTAGGAGTCAGTGTAATATGTTGTAATTGTTTGGTGACTGTTCTCTGTCTGACCCTTACTTTACCCCCTAGCCTAGGTAGACATAAGCCCTTTGAGGGTAGGTATTCTCTTATTTTATAGAATATCCATAACACCAGCAGAGCATCTGACATTGTCGGTGTTCATCCTGCGTTATTAAGTGAATGCAATTAGCGGTGCTCGGATGAGGATATTCGATTCCATTAAAGTGGTGGTATTTACCTGCCTCTTGCGTGGAAACTGGAGAGAACCAGGCATAATTCTACTAAAGAGAATAGGATTGGCATAGCTAAACAGCATGCTGATTTCTTTTAAATTAGAACCTTTCATTTGGAATCAATTTATCAGGGGTGTGTCGAATTCCCAGAACAACAGACATACCCAGTTTATAATGTAAATTTACTCAAGACAAATATTATTTTGACTTATCTTCGCCATTGTTCACTGAATAATTAAGAGTTTACTGGTGAGTAAAATGTTGATATGACTGATTCAGACTGAACAAGCAATCTTGAGTTTTAGAATTTGCTACGTTTTGAAATACTGCCAGATTGATCTAAGTGGCTCCCTTCACTGTGCTTGCGTAACGCAATCCCATCCTTGGACCATGTTTTATGTGATTGTAAACCCTCTGCCCCCTTTTATGCGGGCCCACGAGAGCAACTGTGGTGTCTTGTGAGGCTGGTGCCTCATATTCAGCACAGGAATTAGCTTGTGGTCGGGGCCAATCAGCATTTGAGTGAAAGAAAGCTCTGCAGAACCTTCCCCAATATCGTACTCCTGCTAAGGATGAAGGTAAAAGATACCGCCTTTGACTGTGACTTTTTTCCTCGGCAGCAAAGCGTAAAGAATGTGGTACATCTTTCTCGCTTGCAGATGACAGAAACCAAACTCAAGCTGGGCTTCGTGCAAAATGGGAAATTGATTCCTTGTTTCAGTTAGGGATGTGTTCCCCAACAATCAGTGATGCAGCTAACATTGTGTTTAGACAGGAGGTTAGTTTTCCCTTGTAACAAGAAGCCAGAAGGATGTCCATCCAAGGCTGGTAGAGGAACTCATGGAAGTCATTTTGGACTCTCTACCCTCCTGCTCTACCATTCTTAATATGTGGCCTTCTCGTCATTAGTCACAAAAGGGCAGGAAAAACCGGGAAGGGAAAAGGGCAAGACTTTTTCTTTATTTAGCATGTCTTCTTCGCCTTTGCATCCTAAAGAAAACCACCCCAAGGACTTTGGTGGCTCACATGTCCTTGGATCTAACTGTGGTCAGGTTGCAAGGAAGGTTGGGAAATCAGGCTGAGACTTGGGGGTTTATTCAGCCAGCTATCACTGTCTTTTATAGACTTTTTTCCCTTTAATTTTATTGTTGACACTATTACAGATGTCCCCATTTTCGCCCCTCTACCCACATCCACACAGCTCCCATCCCCCGCCCTTCCCTCTGGCCATCACCACACTCTTGTCTGTGTCTATGGGTTACACACAGATGTTCTTTGGCTAATCCTTCCTCATCTTTCATCCAGTCTTTCATACTCTTATGTTGGGAACATCCAAGGAGATGATCTGCTTTTTTCCTTGTTTGGAAGGGAGGTTCTCTGAGCATCTAAGTCAAGCTCTGTCTTTATGCATGGTCTTTGGCTTAGGACCACAACACGCTTTCTTTGCTTCATGTGTGGGCCGTGGCAGCCTTGTTCTGCCTGGATTTCTAATTGCCTGTTTTCTCATTAGCAGAAGTAACATGTGTTCTCCTTCTCTCAACACTAATTTACTCTCTTAAATACAACTTTTTTGAATGCTTTATCAACTAACTGCTTTAGGGACCTGCTTACATAGTTGCTATCCTAAAATTTATTTTCCTTTTATTTTAGCATTAATTCTACTTTTTCCTGGATTCCTCTTTTAGTTATATTTTTAAGTTTGATGGAGTGTATTTTGAAATATATTTTCAGAAAAGGTGCACGGCAAGCATACTTTGAACCTATGCTCATCTGCCCTCATACTTAAATTGGTAATTTGGCTGGGTATGAAAATCTAAGTTCAAAATAATTTTCCCTCAGTACTTGAAAGGCATTTCTTTCCAGCAGTCAACGTAACAGAGCCCTGTGCCTTCACATAGACCTTTCTTTGGAAGTTTCATATGTTTTCTTTCTCCTTGATGTTTTGACCTTTCATGAGATGCCATCTTTTTTTCATTTATTCTGCTCAGCACCTGTGCGGCTTCCAATCTGAAGACATATTCCTTAGCTCTTAGAATTCTTATTTCTTTCATCACCTCTTTTCACTACCTTCTCTTGCCCTTCCCCCCCCACCTTTTTTTTTTTTTTTTTTTTGAAAACTCAATAGATCAATGTTAGACCTCCTGGATTAATTCTTAGGTTATCTTATTAAACTTGGTTATGTCTCCTTTCACCAACTCTTTTTGTGGGAATTTCATCAGTCTTTTATTTCAGCCCTTCAATTACATTTTTAACTTCAAATATCCAGTTTTAATTTCAGTATGCTCTTTTCCTTTTCATAGTAAGGTTTTGGTTTCATGTATGTATTATGTGTTTTCTAATGCCTCTGACTACACTCAGATTCCCCTCACCCCAATTCTCTCCCGTATCAAGAACTACTATTTGTTTTCTCTGATGTTGGTTTTGTTTGTTTCATAATCTCCCTCCTCTTAAGAACACCGACTGTCCCTGTGGAACTTTTCCTTCGTGAGGAGAGAGGGCTGGCTGTTTGTTCTGAAACCAAGGGCATGGTTTGTCAGTGACCAGGTTTCACTTTAGGGTGTGTCAAGGTGGAATACACAGGACAAGCTGAGGTTCCCTCAATGCCAGAGAAGAGGTCCCAGCTGGAGAGTGCCATTCCCTCCAGGCAGATCACTTGCTCCCCCCTTGGAGGGCAGATGTCTGACTTCAGATCAGGGGATAGCTCTGTGGCTGTCCTCACAGGCTGGGGTGGGGGTGCTCAAGCAGTGCCCCATCCTGCAGACAGCTCTTCAGACTGGCACTCCTTTGGGTTTCCACAGTGCCCGCCGCCTTCCACCCCCACGCTTGCCTTCTTCACCTGCATGCGGCCCAAGCTCTGCGCGTTTGCTTCTCAGCATGCTCTCATGTCACTTAGGAAAATCTTCAATCTGTTGATGTGCCTCGGTGGATTGGAGGAAGTGATGTCGAGGAGCCCTGGAGTATTACATTTTTAAAAATGTATAATCTTCTTTGAGAAAGCAATACACACATGGTGAAAAAATAAATTCAAAAGGTACAAAAAGAGATGCAAGGGAAAATAAGCCTTCCTCAAACCTGGCTCCCAGTTCTTCAGATCCCCTCCTAGAGGCAACCACTCTTAGCAGTTTCCTGCATACTTCTGGAGAATTTGTGATCTGCCCATTGAAGAAGAACAACTTTGGTAGTTGTGTGTAGAAGGCACTAGCTTTGGATGAGGTGAGCAGAGAGGGAAACTGGAGTTTGAGGGGCCACAGTGACCGTAGCCGTCTAGGCATTGGGTGTGTGTCTGCACTGAGTGAGGGGATGGGAGGGGATGGGAGTGACGGACGGAGTGCTTATTTGACCAAGTTCCTGAGGAAGATAACAGGATCTAGAGGCTGGGTAGGTGTTGGCAGGATGTCAGCGATGCTGGAGTAAATGGGGGAATGGATTTGCTGTGAAGGGAGAGCAGTCCTCCTGGTTGAATCTGTGGTAGACACAAGGGGCAGGGTTTTATATGTTTGCATTAACCCAGTGACTTTACAGAGAATCTGAATGCTTTTATTTTTCCCTAAGCCCACGCAGCATTAATAATTTGCTGTTTCTGCTATGGTCATCTGCCTTTCACACATTCCCTCAGGACCCTGGAGGGTTTCTGAGACGAACATTCTAACATTCTAAGTAATTTTAGCAGTACTCACTGAATATGCATTATCCCTTCTTCCCACAGAGGAGAGCGGTAGCCAACTGGAAAGTCAGCAACCAAGTCTAGCCCATGGGCATATTCGGTTGGGTACAAGCAGTGTTTTATTTTCAACTTGATTTAACATTTAAAAAAATTGAGCCCTTTCCCAAAACCTGGGTTTGTGGCTTCTCTGGAGAAAGAGGAAGGTCTGGCTACTCTGAGGTGGTCTTTCTCACTGCATTACTGTCTCAGCCTGAATAGTTGCCACCTCTGTGGGCGGGCCATGCCTTCTCCCCTTGGCCTTGGCCCCCACCACTCAGCTCATGGCTGTGTGCGAACTCACCCCTGGCCTTTGACTCATGTGGTTGCCTGCCAGGCCCCTGCAGTCCTACATTAGTCACCCTGGCTATGGAGAGCCCGCTGTTAAAGATGGCGAATGATCAGAGTTGCTTTCTCCATCACAAGGATCCGCTCAGTACACTTTGTTATGGTACTAAGCACAGTTTCCTTCTGAGCATAGACAAATGGGTTAATATGGAAGCTTTAATTCTAAAAGTTGTAATCTAACCTAGGCAATGCCAACTTTTCTGTTTAAAAAGAAAAGCAGGCAGCCCTGATTAAGAGTTTTGAAAGAGAATACCTTCTGGCTTGGCTGGACCGATGTAAATATTCCTGATGATGTGGTCAGCCCCTCTCATTCGAAAAGGCAGTGGGATGACAGCTGCAGTTCTCCTTCTGAGGTTCATAAGCCAGGAGATCGGATAACTTTAATTTCATCTGGAAATAGTGCTGTGTTCATGTGCCGGAAAGTAGAGCAGAATAAAAGTTTTAATTGTATTGTTGAAGGAGTACCCTAAGAAATCCTTCTGGATAAAATCTGTGCCTCTTAAGTCAGTGAGAAAAAGGTGTAAATCCCACATGCAGCATAAGATTGGAAAGAAAGAGTGTCAGTTGAAACACTTTATGCCCTGAATTTACCTGTTTGGGGGCCATGTTTTTGTAAGACCATCCTAGGGAGTTAGTTCCCTTTGTGTGTGTAGGTCAGCCTTGGACCGACCCCAAGATTTCCAGTCATCAGAACACGATGGAGGGAGGGCTATTACATATGCTTGGAACCCAGCCCATTAGAAAGAGCCACATACGTTTTCCAGTGTTGGCCGTCTTTGTCTTCAATTTTGAATCACTCACTGAATATTTGATCTGAGTTTCCCACACGGCTTGCATAAACAGTTCCATGCACTTCTCAGGAAGTGTCTGACATAACTTTGTGATTGATGTTGAAGATTGCAATATCAAGAACACACGATCACAGAAAAAGTCTGGTAATCTAAGTAACTTTTATTAATTTATAAAGGTACATGTCTTAGTGTGTAAAAACAGATGTAGGAAGGCCGTGTGATGTGGCAGCAGAGTGAATTGGGGTGATGACTCAAGAAGCACGGGCTGTAATCCCAGCTCTGTCTTGCTGTGTGAGCTTTGAGCAGATTTTCTCTACATCTCCTTTTCCTTTAGTGTAAACCAAGGAGTTTGAACCGACGATTTTCCAGGCAGTGTTCCCGTCTCTGACATCTGAGCAGTTATTTATTCTCGTCCCAGGGAGATGCTCCTCGGTGACTATCTCATTGGTGATCTTGTTTAGCTCCTTCTCTGAGATAACGACAGTAAATCTAGTATGTTACTTATGACACCCGTGAGCCTTCACTGACCATCGCCAGCCCCTGCTGGGTGCGTGTATCTGGCGATGCTGGGAAGCGAGACTGGGTGTGTGGAGACGGTCTTTCCTGTCTGGGTTTCAGACTGCCAGGGAAATTCTGTTCCTTTCAGATGTTTCTCCTCTTGATACATACCGAAATTCTGCAGCATGTTTTTCTCTAACTTTTTCCATTTTTCCTTTTTAAAGACTGGGTTTTGAGGAGCTAGTGACATGGCAAGTCTTAAAATCACAGAGGGTTTGTCGCAGGGGTGTCCAACCTTTTAGCATCTCTGGGCCACACTGGAAAAGAGTTGTTGCGGTCCTCACATTAAATACACAAACACACACGAAAACTGATGAGCAAAAAAAGGTTCTTTATAAATGTACAATTTTGTGTTGGGCCACATTCGTAGCCATCCTGGGCTGCATGTGGCCCGGGGGCCGTGGGTTGAACACCCCTGGAGTGGATGGCAGCACCAAAGGACTGGGGGTAGATGGCGACCCCAGAGGGAGGAACATTGGTAAGAGAGCCTGAAGGCCACCTTCATCGAGCTCATACACTTGTCCAGCCCTGGGCCTGGTTGAGCAGCTCTGAAAGTGAGGTGAGGCACTCTGCGTAGCGCTGCTTTCTGCCCCCGACCCACCAGGAACAGGGGTGTTGTTTGTGTCCCAGACACACAGAAGCACAGTCAGATCTACTTGAGCACCTTTGCGGGCTGAGCCAGGAGGAAGGCAGGGAAGACACAGAGCAGAGGAAATAACTCATGGAAGCGCAGCTGGGCAGAAGCTGTAAAGAATGAGATTGAGTGTAGGTAGAGGGTAAGGTTTTGTGAGATGTGAAAGGAAATCATGTCCTCACAGAAAGCTATGAAGGAAAAGAATGAGTAAGTGTATAGGCTGGACTCTGGGGGAATGGGGCTTTGAGAAATTGGTTTTTCTTCTGACTTGTTCTCGGTGAAGTAGGAAAGTCTTACTCTCCTCATCTCTTCACAGAGCTCCTGATTTTTCTGTGTTTTATTTGGTTCTAAGTGGATCTTTGTTATTGAGATTGGCATATGAAGGAAAATAGTTATTGTAGAGTAAATGACGAGGACTTGGCCCCGCTCTCTGTCAGTTTACCATTCCCGTTCTCGTAGAGTGCAGTGTGCAACCAGGCATTTAAACAAGAGAGATTGTTGTGGGTGTGCTGAGAACCACAGAACTCTGCTCTCTCCTACTCCCGATGCAGAGAATTGACTTATCTTAGAACCCCGCTATTAACCATGGGACAGGAGAGCGACAATAGTTCTGCTACTCAGAACCCTTCTTGGTAAATGTACTGGACCAAGAGGACTTGACCTGTGTCCCTTTCAGCATTTAAAAGATCACTGGGGTTTCAATGCTAAGGAAATCCAGGAAGCAGTGAGATCATTTCTTATAGTCTTTATCGATGTCCTTCACTTAGATATAAAATTTATTTTTCTATTCACCCAGGCAATAAGGCAGTGGTAACACGTGATAAACTGAGTGCTGTGTATGTTCTGATTCACATGCGCCAGTGTGACTCTGATCTCTAACTGCCTGTTGGATCTGTCTTCACAGGTGACCATACCCTTGCCCTACCAACACCTGTCAGGGTGTTCCTGATATCCCCCTCTCTGGTCACAGAGACCCCACCCTCCCATATTTATACCTGAAGACTGGGAGGCTTCTTTGATTACTCCATCTCTTTCCTGCCCCACATCCAGTTGATGGCCAAATCCCATTGACCTTTCTCTTCTTACATCTGTCCTTCTTTCCTTTGTTCGCAGGGCCCCGTTACCTCCTACCTGAACTGCTGATCTCCTCTCAGTTTGCCCTGACTCCAGGCTTTCTTCAGTGCCCCTGGTACTGCATTTCCAGAGCTATTCTCCTTAAAAGGCTCCTCTGTATACATTATTTTTATTTCCAGTAAAACTTCTTTCTGTACCAACAGAAATCTTTACTTGCTGTCTGGTAAATAAAGTCCAGGTTCCTTAGCTTGGCACTGAAAGGCTTTCTGTGGTTTGTCTGCTTCCTTCTCATGGGGTTCTGTTTCCTTGAATGCATCCTGAGCCATTTCAACGTCTGTCTTTGTGCTGGGGATGAGATATTACCCCACCTCCCTTCCCTGCTCAGAGTGGTTTCTTGTCCTCACCTCTGGTTCCCTTTCTCCACCGAATGCCCCCCGCCTTCACAGAGCCTTCCTCTGTTGCCCTTTCCCTTAGCAAAGGCCCCTGTTTGGGATCCCTATAGAATATTTTTGCTAACCATATTATTACTACATGAATTTTCATGGATAAGCCCTACCTTCCTCAGTAGTTGTACCCTGCTCCAGGGCAGGGTCATGTCTTCCGACTACGTTTCCAATGCTCAGCACCTTCCTCCGCATCAGGCCATTGGAGAACACTGGTAGAGAGAAAGGGCTCCGTGATGGACTGAACAGTGATTGGAGTGAGGAAAACTGGATTTAGACCTCACTTCCGCCACGGAAAAGCACATAACCCTGCCACATCTCCCGATCTCTCTGGTCCTCCGTGTTTGCAAACTTAAATATGATACCATCTGAGCTAGCACCAATGGAGCTGACACCAATTTAAAGCCCTGAACCTAATATTATCTGAATGACTCCAGTGATTGGATTTGGAAACAATATCTGCATGAAAGCCTCCCCATCCCTGCTATGATTAAGCAGGAGGGTAAAGTGGTTTACAGAAGCAATGTATAACTTAATAAAGAGAACATAGAGAGGTCACGAAATAACGTGGCAGGATTTTTCCTTAAATACAATCACAGAAAGTGATGAGACAACTTTCAGAAAAACAATGAAAAGCTCTCAACTGGAGACAAAGATAGTATCTCCTCTTAGAATTCATTTACTTGGCTCTCAGCCTCTGTGTCCTAAATAAAATTAGTTGCCTCTTCTTTCCATTCCTCCAAATTTCTAGTTGAATTGGCAAATAGCAGGCACTTGGCAAAGTGGTCACTTAGCCTTCCTGTTCTAAAAGTTAGATCCACCCCATCTTCCCTGTCGCACCCTTCAATCTGGAAGACATAATTTGAGTTACTTTCAGTTGCACAATATATCACTGTCTTCCCTTGTGCTGGAATAAACCTCCCCCCCTTTATATCCTCTTCCTTGAAATCAAGATGAGACGACTTTTCACCAGAAATTACGTTTGGAAGAAAGAACTGACTTCTCATTTATGAATTAAAGAAAGCATTTCAGTGGGTGCAGAGGGATCTCATTGTACTGTGGGGGGCAGGGGGGGGAAGAAACGTCCCTCTGCCCTCAAGTTTCTTTCAGCTGGCCTAATAATGAACTCAACGTGGGACAGATTAACAAGAAGAAATAACCAAATTCAGTACCTACATACGCATGGGAACCCCACATACATGAATGAGTCAGAGGCGCCTCATGCCTGAGAGGGTCAGAGACAGGAAGGGAAAGTGAGGGGTATATGACATCCCAAGCTGTGTGAGGTGAGGCGTCCTGTAGCCTCAGAGGGGAGAAAAGATGTTCACAGGACATTAAGAGGAGCAGAAGTTCAGTAATTAGAAGTTTGCTCAGCCCCGTACATAGGTCATAAAATGTTATTTCTGGTGATAACTCTTATTATGGGCAAGGTCCCTAATTTAAATTCTTTAAGGGGGAACAGACTCATAGATACAGAGAACAGAGGGACAGCTGTCAGAGGGGAAGGGGGTTGGTGGGCTAGGTGCAAAAGGTGAAGGGATTAAGCAAAGGAGAAAAACCTCATAGACACATTCAACAGTATGGTGATTATAACAGGGAAAGGGGGATAAATGGGGAAGGAAGGAGACTTGACTTGGGGTAGTGGACACACAATACAGTACACAGATGATGTACTGCAGAATCGTATACCTGAAACCTACATAATTTTATTAACCAGTGTCACCCCAGTACTTTCAATAAACAGTTGTTTAAGGGGGAATTAAATGTTTCTCATGAGCCTGCAGAGCCTTGATTGCCTTCAGCTCAAAAATAATTCCCATGCCTAAGTGGCACATTTTGGGGAGGCCTGTTCTGAGCCCCTGCAGTACTAAATCTCTGACTAGGAGCCAGCAAGTGGAACCATATTTTAACTGTCTCTGGAACCCTGAAACTTTCTAGCTAGAATCTGAGTTGTTACCGAGAGTCTTGAAATTCCAGCTACCTGCTCTTGCCCCGCTGCTGTTTAGCAAAGTCTCTGCTAGGAAGCCATCTTTGTAACTGAATCCAAATGTCTCTCTTTCGCAATAAAAGTTCATTCCTTTTGTTTCCCATTTCCCCTTTGGGATATATTTTTGGTTAGGACTTTATCTCAAAGCCTTTATAGCAAGATTCCCCCCCCAGAACCTCTGCAGTAACACTGCTCTTCTCTCCTTCAGTGTCACTGTGAAGCCCAGACTCCCAGACACTTTCTGATCCCCTTAGATGTTGATTATATTGTTGGCCCTTACTCCTGGTGACTTTTTCCCTTTCAAAGTGGCAGTCGCTGTGATTGAATGGGTTTTAAATTGTCTCAGTAGGAGTTCTTTGTGGCTTGGATCCCTTTGGATTTTCCATCATTCAGGGGGAGAGGATGAAAACTCAAGAACAAGGCTTTGTCAGACATGTGGTACTGAAACCGAGAAGCCGCACAGCCACCCCCAGGACGGTTGCAGGGCGATGGCACAGCTCCAACATCAATCCCCAGCTGACTCCAGACCAGCTATCGGCACGATTCTTGTTGGCCTTCTGTCCGTGGTTGCTCCAAAGATGCTGTGGCAAGGGCTGAATTCCACTCTGCTAAGCCTTCTCTCAGGTGGATTTCTGACAGCTCCCCTCATTTAACTTGGTTAGTATAAAATGTTCAATTGGGTGAACAAAATCGGGTGACTTGGAGAGCATAAAGGGTGTACATCAGGGCTTTCTTTGGTTTGCTTCTCAAAAGCCTTTAGGTAGAACCTCCATGGGAAAACAGTATTTTTATGTGCTTTGCAGAAGCAAGAGCTACCCAGATGATTTAATCTAATAAGTGTGGATTTTTTTAACCCACACTGACTAATCGAGACTACTTTTTACATAACGTAGGCAGTATTGCTGGTAGAATGACAGTAGAGAAACTCAAATTTTATCTCACAAATTTGTTGTCACAGTGGACTTAATATTTCATATGTATGTATTTGGGAGTGTTACAACAATGTATATACATGGTGTTCAGGCAGTAGTAGTAAAGTGAAGCATTATTTCCCTCATTACTGTAGGGAGGCATCTCTTCCTCTTCTGGAGCTACCGTTACTCTCAGCCTCTGAGAGTAGAACTTGGTAAACTCACTTAGTGAGACCATTTCTGCATTGAGAGAGTGGGTATAGATTTGCGCTAATTTTGTTTCCTTCCTTTGAGAGTCAGTCATTTCCTCTCTCAGACTAAGCAAATTCTCAGCCACAAGAGATCTTCCCAGGAGCCAAATGTACTGAGGAACGTTATTTAAGCCTTTCTTCTTTAAGCCGAGACGCCTGTAGTTTCATGATGTATAGGCTACGCTTCAGAGCAGATGTTGGCCACATTCTCCTTCCAACCTCAGAGATTGTATCAAGTATTATATTCATTGGAGTGTTTCCTCCGTTTCCTGGAAGTATAACTAGTGAAATATCAAAACACACGATAGTTTTCCTGTAAACTTCAGTATGTGCCTACTTGTAGCTTATGTAACTGTAGTTATTTATTTTATGTAATTATTTCTCATCTATAGATGATCTTTCTATGTGTTGTTAAAAGTACATCAGTAACTGAGGCCTACAATTATATCCATATTACACACACAATTTGGAGTGACAGAGGTGTGTTGCCACTTAAAAATGTATTTATTAGATAAGCCAGAGCTATCAGAATCAATTATTTAGATTTTGATAATTTTGATATTTTCATACTGTCCAAAGAAACAGCTTAGCCAGGGATTTGTATGCTTTGCGTGCACTGCAGAGTCCAACCCTGTTAACCTGCTTCCTGTTGCTGGGCATCTTCTGGTTATACTTCCCTTGCCTTGTTCTGCCCTTTCACCACCCTCTTAAAGTGCAATGCATATAAATGACCTCAGCCAGGTCCCACTGTGACGTCTGGCACACAGATGATGCCCCAGTGTCCTGGGTGCTCCTCCTGCTTCCATGTAAGGTGGCATTTAGTTTTTTGGGCAACTGCCTCATGGAACGATGTATAGGAAACTCAGATTCTTGAGGTTTTATTTTTTTTAATTTCTTAATAGTTAACTCTTATTTTAAAAAAAGAACTCACGAATATAAGACAACTTTTGTTCCAGTCAAATTTGTCCTTTATTCTGCCTATCATTTCAAATTCTGTTGGGATGAGATCCTGGTTTAGTCAGCTTATGTTTTGGTTGTCCCTCCTAAAGTGGTGTCCTCTAGAAGTTTCCGAACCATACCATTGGCATAGTTATCAATACCTTGAATAACTGTTCAGTAAGCCGGAGTGAAGGTCTTATTACACACCACAGAAGGCCTCCCCTCTAGGTTTTCTTTTTAGCCTGGCTGTCTCTTTTTCTGACACACAGAAATTCAAATGATACACTGGAAGAACATGTTAATATTTTACTGCAGCCCAGAATACCGTGCATGAATGCAGGTGTGCATGCATATTGGTCTGCTGCCGAAGATCCTACAGTGGGGGACCAGGTCAGCACTGGTAAGGGACAAAGGGTAGGCAGTCATGGTGAAAAGTTAAGTGTGGTTTATGAGCAGGAGAGTTTTCACTTTATACCAGATTATTTGATTTGGTCTCTCTTCTGTTGGAGTAGATCCTTAAATGTATGGTACACTCGGCCTTCTTCTCCTACTTGAAAGAGTGTGAAAAAGCTGATTGGAAGCCCTGTGGGAGTAGGGTAGACTAGCCAGCAGGTGAATTTTGGAGCTCATTACTTTGCCAGTCCTAATGTGTGGTATAGTAATGGGAGGTCTTTTCTCCATTTTCCCAGAGAACACTCCTCTGCTCTCCTACTTTGGGGGTTCTGACATTTGGAGGAACCAAACTTAGGAGAAGGAAAGGAGCAATTGAACTCCATGGCTCAGAATGCATGTTTTTATCGAATAGCTTCTTTTTCTTTTCTCAGTCCAAGCCTCACTTGTGTCTATAGTGCCTGCGGTCTGCCGTTCTCATATCTTACTTTTTCTAGGTTCTCTCTTATTTAAGAAATGTGGTCAGGGTGAGAAAACACTGGTCCTGTATCTGAGAAGGGCTAAGGCCATGACCTGGGGGATCCAATCTCTTTCTAAATAAACTTTCAGTCTCCTAGCTCCCAGTCTTCTGTTTCACTTCTTTGTGGCACACTATCTACAGACTGAGCCTCCTTGGGTTTTGTGAAGGCAGATCGCCCTTTATATGCCCTTGCGGGTTCCGTAGGCCACTGTAGAGTTGAAAAAGTGGAGCCAGGCATCCGTCTGTCTTTGTCTTCCCAAAATTTGTTGAAATTACTTCTCTGCTGTCTTCCCTCCTGTTCTCTTGCCCTCATCTGTTTCCTTAATGTAGATAGTTATTGCTTTGTCATTATTTTGGTGGCTTTGGAAAGGAGACATGAGTAATGTGTGGTCAATCCACTACATTTAACCATAGGTCTGTGTTATCACACTCAAAAGAAAGGATACTGCAAGTTAGTTGAGTTTCTGTATGCAGGTACATCAGTGTTACTCAGTTTCTGATTCAGCCGATTTACAGAGCAACCAAAGAATATGGCACATGCTGGCACCTGTGTTCTGGAGGCCACACAGCGTTCAGGAAGAGCAGTTCTGTGGGTCTGGAGCGCGGGTGTTCTCCCATGGTGCTGCGAGTTCAGGTCCTCTCTCTGTAGGACCCAGCTCCTTATTTTGTGAATGAGGCTCTGGTTTCTGAGGGATCTTTCACGGCGGACTTTCTGTGATTCTCATTGCACGTGGCTGGAGGGGCGGACAGCTTGTGTAAAAGCCTGTCCTCCACACTCCTGGGTCTTTAACACATTGCGTACTGCATAGAAATCTCTAAGACATACGCCAGGGGCTGCACGTTTTTGGGCAAACTGCACGTTATTTAAATCATAACTACAGATCGTCTCCAGAATTGTCAAAACAGTCATCCGCATCTTCAATCTCACTAGGAATATCTGATAAATTATCGTTAGATACTTCTGGAAGTGTATCAGTTTCGTTGGTTTCCTTCCTTTTTCTGAGGGGGCATTTCTAAAAGCGCCAGGAACTTGAAGACGAAGACTATTTGAATGACCAAAATATAATGTAACTGCAATGCTTTATGGGTTCATGCAATTGTATAGTTTTTCGTAGATTGACCTGCATGGTTTCCACCAATGAGATCGCTTCATTCGATGTGGACAAGACAGTGTGTTGACATCTAAGGTCCATAACAGATGGTGCGCGAAACACGCGAAAACTCGTGAGCGGTACGCAATGTGTTAATTGGGACCTAGGGACTCGCAAGCCCATAGGGCCCGAAATCCCCATGGAATGTCATCGCTTTATCGGCCAAGTGGGGCATGGGGGCCTGCTCTGGCTCTCAGCTCTTCTGGTCCTGAGGTGTGGGTTCCTGGAGCGCAGATTCCCATCGGCTGCAATGCCAACTCCCATCTGCTCTTCCACAGCAGCTGGTGTGTTAACTGTGTGAATGTAATAGCCTAGTTTGCTCTCTGTTGAGTGTTGGCTGGAGGGCTGGAAACTCTGTTACAGTCAGCGGCAGACTTTCTGAGGAAGGGAAACGTGATATCCCAGCAAACTCCACTGAAACTATTCTCACTGTAAATAGTCCCAATGATCTATTAAACAAGCCATGTTAAAGGAAGGAGGGGAGGGCTCTGTGTGGAAAAGCTGCGTAAACTAGAGTTAAAATCATGGATCGTGTGATATACTCGAGTTGAAAGATCTGGACATATTTTCTCCTGTAGCCTTAATAAATAAACAGATTACACACCTGTGAGAGGCAGATCAGTGCAATATGGCCTAAGTTCTAGATTTCTTTCAGTTGAAAATTTGAAAACCTATTTTAAATCAGCTTTAAAACAACAACAAAATGAGCTCATCTATCTTGTAAGTCCTGGAGTGACTTTGACCATGGCTAGATCCTGAGGTTCAGGTATTGTATTCAGGCCCTATTCTCTCCCCATCTGTTCCTTGAGCCGGTGCATGTTGACCTCAGAGAAGACTCACTTGAGTCAGGTTCCAGCCCCAGAGCAGTCACTCTGCTGGGGAGATGGTGCTGTGACTGTCCTTCCTCAGGCAGTGGTCCTTGGGCAGCCACACCGAAAGGAAGGGAGCTTTCCCCAAAAGGAGCAGGTGGGCAGTAACCGCAGCTCCCCACCACTCTGCTTTGTGTGCAAAGTAGTCACTTGTGAAGATTAAATTTGCAGAACAGGAAACCAGAGAGGAGGATTTGGACTTTTAAAAGTAGCAGAAAAGAGCCATTGGAAGGCACAAATGATATAGTGAATGATCAGATCTGTGTCTTAAAGCTTGACCTGGGCTCTATGTGGAAAGTCAATCACCTATAAACGGAGTCAAAATAGGAGACCAGGTACTGATCAGAAACTGGTAGGACCTGGCACAGAACCAGGAATCTGTCTTCTGCGATGTTTGGATTTCACGCAGAGAGGAGTTGGCAGTTCACTGTGGGAAATGTGACAAATGAGAAATGTGTATGTGACAAATGAGAGTATACACCATGGTTGACTTAAATAAGCATCCCAGATTTAGGCATCATCCACACAAGCCATTTCCCACTGGAGAATTTCCTGCAGACATACCACACTTTGATGAATTGGATCAGAGGTCCCCGTCTGGACTTTACAACTGAGATCTTTTCTAGTTGTGGCTGAAACTTTATTCTGCTTCCAGGGATTATAGTCCCAGGAATCCATGAGTGGGCTTTAGCAGGTACATCAATCAGACCTCTGAAAATGTGTGAGTCGAGGGTCCTATCAGATGAAGAGGGGGCTAAGCTGAAGGAGATTAAGAACCACAGCTTCATGGAAGTGCCCCTGGAGAAATGAAGCAGCCCTGCTTCTTCTCAGAGCTCCTTCCTGTTCTGGAATTCCAGACTCCCATTTCTCAATGTATTTCTGAAGGAGACCCCCAGTGTAATGGGGTGTTTCAGCGACAGATTGATTCCTGTAGCTGTCCCAGTTGAAACGTGGTACATGTTTACTTGTATCCAAATTTATCTATTTAAAAATTATGTTGTGCCCTGGCTGGTATGGCTCAGTGGATTGAGCTCCAGCCTGTGAACTGAAAGGTCACTGGTTCAATTCCCAGTCCAGGCACATGCCTGGGTTGCAGGCCAGGTCCCCAGTTTGGGGCACGTGAGAGGCAACTGAGCGATGTTTCTCTCCCTCTCTTCCTCCCTCCTTTCCCCTCTCTCTAAAACTAAATAAATAAAATATTTTAGAAAAAGTTTGAGCTTTTGTAGTCTGTAATGCCAGGTTCCTTATATTTAGGAATTAAATATTTTTTCTACTGTATTAATGTTATGTATTCTATTCAATATATACTAAGTGTTATAGGACAAGGTGAGAAATAAACAGATAGATGAATATTCTTCCCACACTCCAATGAATTGTCATAATTACCTTATCTTTGAGACATCTGGTTTAAACTGCATGGATTTAAGTAGATTTTTCAGAGTAAACTGGAAATATGCCTCAACCCTTCTTGTACTATTTCCTTGGAAAATGTGTTTTTAGTTCTAAACAATCATTTTACAAAAATTGGAACTATAATTTTCTTATAAATTTGAGACCCCTGAGTCTCTTCCTGCTGTCATGTTGCATCACCTCGAAACCGAGGCCACCCCTGCTGAGGAGGGCATTGTGTCCTAAGCGCACCATGGGTGTGGGGCCACCGACACTGAATAATCCCAAATTCCTTAATGTGTTGACAGTTTTTTCTAATCTCCTGGCTCTTTGCCTCTACTTTTAATTCTTAGCATTAGCAACCTTTGTTTTTTAATTAAGGACAAACTAACAACTACCACCACAAAAGAAAGCTGGAAGAAATCTGTGAGCAAAATTTGGTTTAGCTTAAATTACCAGGTTGCTTTAAACAAAAGCTTTAGAGAAGAATTTTTTTAGAAGAGAGAGTAAAATACTGGACTTAATTTCTCATGCGTTACTATGTTTAACTGCCAAACAGAAAAATGGGGAAAAGGAAAAAAAAAAAAACTGAAACGAAATATGCAAAATGCTAACAATTAGTTGTGGATGGTGATTTTGTAGGTGGCTTTTTTCCTCTTCCTCTCCCAGTTTTCAGTGATATAATTGCTTTGTTGACAAAACAGGAAAAAAAATTTTTTTTCAAATGTTATTGTCATTTGTAAAAATGCCAGCAGCTCATCAGCCTGATTTAAATGTCTAAGTCAATAGGCAGTGCTAGGCATTGAAAGATAAGTTGCTATTTTACTACATATTGTATTCAAAACTACGCAGGTGCCTCCACCCCCCAAGCTTTGTAATTCTTCCATCTCCTGCTTTCTGATTTTAACTGTGGGGCTGAGTGTGTATTGCTTTGACTGCTGCTTAAGCCATGTGGGAAGCTAAATATAGCTGCATTCTTGATGACTGTCTGATATCAGTCTGCCAGCCAGAAATATTTGAACTCTATTATTGTTGAAGGAGGGAAATACCACAAAGCCCACATTCTTACTTCTCTGAAATCTCTACTTCAGTTTTTACCTTACACTCCCCCCACCCCCCGCCACCTTCCATCATACTCAATTCAGGGAAATTGTTTTTCTGCCGTAGCTGAAAAATAATTCAATTCTGGTTCTTCAAGCATGAGACACTCTGATTGTTTTTCACTGCTCTTGCCTCAGAAGAAATTAAATCACGAGCAATATTTTGCATCCAGCCAACACACATCAAAACTCCTGTCTGTCTTGGCTTTGAGAGCCTTGGAAGTTTCTGAATCAGTGAGAAGTTACTGGAGCACTAAGACTGATCAATGAGGAAGCCCAGTTGTATTTTTCAAACAGTCTGTTATAGCTTGTGTGTATGCCCGTGCTTTCTCTAAAATACAACTTGTCCTTGTTCTCTTACTCGCTTTAGGCCTGAGGCCTGTGTTTTCCTTCCTGGCTCCTTGGTGGACAGCTATCATTTTAATGTAAATGACTCTTTAATACATGTGAACTTGGATTTTTTTTTTTTTTGACAGAAATAAGATTAAGTGATTTTATGACCTCCTAATCCTAGAGGCACTGGTTTTTCTAGTTTGCAATTTCATTTCAGGTTTCTCTATAAAAATATTTTAAGAACATTAAGATAAATGAACAATAGAAGCAGCTGATTGTTGGTTTCATGAAACATATTTCTTCCCTGCTATGTGGTATATGATGTCAATGAAATACAGAAGTCATATTAAAATATCTTTGAGCTGTGAAACTCAGAAATTTCTGTGGTGTTAGCTTTAAACCTAATGGCCAAAATTGTACCCATTAAAAAGCAAAAATAAAATGTTCACATTTTGTCCTCAGTGAGCTCAGTAGTATATTTATACCAGTTATTTAATTTAAATATAAACTGTTGTATGGTTACTTTTAAAAAGCAAGATATTTAAGTGAATTGTATACTCTAAAGATTATCCCTTGAAGTCGTACACCTTTCCAAGTTTTCTTTGAACAGGGAAGTTCAGTCAGTTAGCAAGTATTTAGTAAATACCCTGAGGACTTTCAGTGCATTAGGAGCCCCCTTTAACCACTTTTCTTTCTAATTAAAAAAAAAAAAATTGTCAGAGTGAATACAACTTAATTTTAGGGTATAATTTCTTTTCTCTTAATACACACATTGAGACTTCTTAATTTTGAAACTTCATCATAAATTCATTTGGGGAGAAAAGGAGTCTTGGGCATTGACCCTTCAGGAATGCACTCTGGCCCAGCCTAGTGCCCACGTGGTTCCCCTGAACTTACATCAGATCAGCTCGAGGAAAGACGTTGGTCCTCTTCTGAGTGTTCATCTAGCTCTTCATCTCTCTGCCTTAAGCTTAGTGTTCCGCTTAATGTTCTATTGCTGGTCCTCAGAGTGCCTCACTTGGAAATGACAGTATTTGCAGTTGACACAGGTAACGAAGACAAAACTACAAGGCACTCAGCTGTCTGTATGCCTGGCATTATCCTAAGCACTTTATCCTTCATTAATGTAATGAATCCTTAATACCTCAACAACCTTAGACATAATTATCCCCTTTTTTCAGATGTGGAGGAACAGACACAGAAAAATTAAGTAACTTGTCTAAAATCACACAGCTAGTTAGTGACGCAACTGAGACTGAAGTGTGGGTGTCGGGGCCCAAGCCTGTGCTTCTCGTCAGGACTCTGCCTCCCCACGAGTCTGCAAGCTCATCTGTCACCCAAGTCTAGCTAACACACCACGCCTATCAGCTGCCATCTCATGCCCTCTTGGGAGCATGACTTAGTTGTGTAGATCAGAGAAGCCTGAAAAGCCAGCATCTTGCCCTATCATACAATTCCCCCTTTGAGGCGCTCAAGAGACTGATAATGAACGTTGGGAAACCCAGCCCACTTAGGAAAGCAAGGACATGGGAGCAGGTGCATCACAAATGCTACCTTTTTCTTCTGGACTCCCATATAGTCTAGCAGACCCTGAGAATGCCTTGTGGTTATCAAAATTAGGTAAATTAGGCAGAATGTTGAGATTCCAGTTCTTTCTGCTTCTGCAAAATTGGAGCTGTAGAGCTGGATATGATGTCGAAGGAAAAGGATGGTCCCTCAAAATGGTTTGGTTTCCCTGTAAGTTCTAAATATTTTTTTTACCAAAATACTTTTTTCTGCAGAAGAAATCATGCCCCGACAAAGAAATTTCTTTACACCTAAAGGAAAGATGTGCCTCTCCGAGCTCTAAGTTTCCTTGTGTAGTTCTGTCATGGAAAAGACGGGGACCAGGAGAGCCTCCCAGTCCCTGTGCCCTCAGGTGGCAAGACTGTAAACCCACGCACACCATTTTATTGTGCTCTCCCCACTCAGCTCCTCTTAAATACAACTGAACCTATTCTCAAATGCTAAATTCCATTTACATACACTTTTTCTCTGAGAATCATTTACTTTTCTCATATTAAGTGGGTTGAAAAACAAATCCACTTGCATTAGATTTAGATTTCTTTGGGCATTCCTTTTGGGAAGTGGCATAGTATATGTATGTGGTTATTGGAATCTAAGTTCCCAGGAAGCTGGAGTTTTTGTTTAGAGGAAAATTTCTCTTTGATTCATTTGTCGGGTGTGCCAAAATCATATCGATACTTTTGAAGAACCCAAAATATGAAGCAAAAAGAAGGGTGAGAAGAATTTTGTGTTGTCCCTGAATTGTTGCTTTTCAAGTTAACCTTGCTCATTTTTATTGTGGAACAATTTAGAATTTATGTGACACCTTTCGTCTTGGGCAACTACAAGAGCAGGGTCACCCCACCTCGTTGGGCCCAGTGTGGGAGAAGCAGGACCTAAAGGAGCATTTCTTAGGAGTATCGTGGGTAATGACACACAGTCAGAAGTTAGCCAGGAGGCTGAAGTTACCACCTAAATCTGTGGCAGGGGCTCAAGAATTCTGACTGAGAGTTAGGCTCAGGGTTTCATCTTCTGTAAGGCACTTATGGCATTTACGTCCCTGTCATGTGCTGTTGGGCTGGATCGCTGGAACCCAAGAGTTCATCATTCTGCAGCGGTCCGCTCTGGTTGTAGTCCACATATCCGGGATCCACGAAGAAGTAGAGGGTTATGCACAAGGCTGGGTGGGGCTGTGAGTTTCCTGGAGGAAATGGGCAGGAAGACAAGTCCTATTTTAAGTTTTGTTGTTTTCTATGTATAATATCTGTACTCAGTGTAGCTTTCTCTTTTTCTCTCTTTTTGAAGGGAGATTGAAAACTGCAGGTAGAGGCAGGCACCTCTTGTTTAGGAACGTTGGTTTTGCAGCAAGCCTGTCTAGGAGAACCTGCCCCAGCCTCCTAAATCATAGCACGGTCCTACAGTGTGTTTCTCCACCCTGATTGGTCGCACACCCCCTGCTTCCAGTCACCTTTCACAAAGGAAGAAACTGGGAAGCTTAATTGCATCTTGTCATTGAAGTGTCGCTCTCAGAGGCCTCCTCTTCTTGATAGGATGCTAACATCTGATTTTACTCACACGTATGTTTGTTTATATGAGGTTTCAGGCTTCTAGTAACTCAAGCCAATGTCACGAACTCATCTGATGCACGCTAACAGTTGAAAGTGACCGTGGATCAAAGTGAGCAGCTCTATTTGTAACTAATTTTCAATATTATGGCAGCATTTGTAGAATAGGTTTCATTGTGTGTTTAAATGTCTTTCATCACCATAGCAATGATTGGGCCGTTTCATTTTCATGAACTGTCATGGTGTTCTGAAAGTAAGTCAGCACCACCGAATTCACTTGGCCAACAAGTTGCCGAGTGCCTGTTCTTTTAGGCACTGGGCAGAACGATCGTTAGATTTCAGCTCTGTTTGACCACAAGTGACTCGGAACGTCCTTCCCCCACTCATAGTGGTAGAGAGTAGAAGAACTTTTTCTCTACCATGTACACTTCGTCTCTCCTCACCCCCTGCCCCAGGGTCTCCCCGACCTGTGAATCCTTTTCTGTGTGGAAGCAGGGGCTGATCAGATGAGAAGAATTGGTTCTGACTGTCATGGTCCTCCTAGGCCATCTGTTAGTCTGAGAAATTTTATAGTAGTTAGGATGGAATATTATTTGTAATCTAGGGATTTAGGGCAGCCAAATATATCTTAGGCGACTTGGGATGGATTTGGGTCTAATTCTCAAAGAAATGTTGATTTAATGGTAGATGTTTAAGCCTTTCTCCCCAAAGTGACAGACCCGCTGTTAACATCTGGCTGGAGTGTGGGGATGGGGGGCGGGGGGACACTCAGGGGAGGGAGGGAAAGGAGAGAGAATGCACACACAAGCAAGTTCGCATCATCTCAGAACAATAAATCACAGAGAAAGGGCAGTTTTATTCCTATTCTCAATCACTAGATTGTCTCTCAGAGTAATACAAGGCTTTTAACACCTGGAATTTCAGAGAATCTGAGGTACTTCCTAGTCTGAGCCATTAAGAGGTATTTGGATCTAAGTTTACTTATCCAAGATATTTACAGGAAAACATCAAAACCCTTTTGGTAATATTCCCCGCTGCCCCCTGCCCCGAATGTGGGTATTTTCAGTCTTTACAACTCATGGCAACTTGCTGTGTAAATAAATACTCCATCTGGCCCCAAAACAACTTGTTTCAAAGGAACCTGTTTCCTTTGCTCTAATAATTTCAGATAAAGTGAATGGATATGTACCATTTGCTCTTTTGTATGATTTTGTTTCACTAATATTCGTGACAGTAAGTTTTTAGAGGGCTAGCTGAATGCTGGATGCTTTGCTGAGTGCTCACACGTGTTATCTCATTTAATCCCTGTAACAAGCTTCTGTGGTAAGTCCAGTCTGCCCTCTGTAGCATGAGTTTCGCATCTGAAGGTACAGTGGGTGGACGGGGGACTTGAGCATCTACAGATTTTGGTATCCCCTGGGGGGGGCCTGGAACCCATGGCTACTGTGGGATGACCGTGGAGAGGTATATTTACCGTGTAGCTGTTCTTCACTTAACACGGCACTCCATGCAAGTTCTGGAAGGGCCTAGTTCGAAGGCCTGCATGATCAGAAGTCTTTGTGAATGACTACGTGCTCAGTAAGCTTCAGCTCCTCAAAATCTGGTTCTGCTCCTGGGTAGGTAATAAGTCAAGAAACCTGCCCCAGGTCACACAGTAAGTGGTGGAGCCCAGTATGAAGCCCAAGCTGTCTGGCTCCAGGCCCCTAAAGCACTCTGCACATCGGTGAGAGGCTGGGCTTTTCTGAAGATCTGCATAAAAGTCCTGCCTCAAACAAGCGTTATATGAATTATACTTAATTTACAATTCTGTATTCTTTCTAATGTTCAGATAGGTTCTTTCTTGCTTTAATCAGTTTTCAAAGTACCTTTCATTAGAGTTAGAGGGTTTTTTTTTTGAAGTATTGATGCATTGAATATATGTGTGTATAATTATGCATTCATCTGAATTTGAAGGCTAATATGAAAATTTGAAGGCTACCAAATATAGGGACAGATTCCCCAGTTAGGTCACCTGTTTGGAGCTTTTAACACATGTGAGTCCAGAATAAGAAGGCAAAGCAGCATTGGGGTGACCTGAAAGCTGGTAGAGCTGGGCAGTGCTGGACAGATGGACTCGCACAGCCAGTTGCTGTTGTCCGCTAGCGACTAGGCCTCTGCTTCTGGTAGACTGACTCCCAGAGTCGACTAACTGGCCCCCCTCATCCACCCACGAAGGCCCAGCATTTCAGCATTGTGAGATGGAATGCAGTCCTATTAAATGGGCTAAGCAGAAACTATTAATGCAGATCTGCAAAAGTTTCTGAGTATGCTGTTTCCCTACCTCGGTATACCCAGGCTCTCGTGCTTTTTGGTTCTTTTTCTCCTCAAGTTTTGAAAATCCAGTGTTGCAATTGGTGAAATTTATTTTTGCTTATATGTTAATTTCATTTACGGTGAAAGCTAGTTAATATTGTACAATCTTTGTGCTTGAAGTGATGATAAACTTATCTAGGTAATTGTATTCCATGGTTTGCTAATCCACTATACCAGGGGTGTCAAACTCATTTTCACCGGGGGCCACATCAGCCTCATGGTTGCTTTCAAAGGGCCGAACATAATTTCATCTCCTTAACAGTTAAGGAGTAGTTATGGATAGAAAACCAGAGGGTTAACTTCAAAATTATATAAGTCCTGTAGTACTTAACTTAGTGTCAGTTAATAAATAGTTGCATATAATGAAAACTAGTGATTCATGTAGATAAATAGAGTTGAAGTGTACTAGAGTAGACTATGATTTCGATGTTCAAAAGGAACATTGCTGGTGGGAAATGGCCTTGAAGTAAATATAACAGCCCCCCAAACTCATTGAGCATCAACACACTCAAGACATTCTTTACTGTATCCCAAGTTCAATACATATTTTCCATATTTTTCTCATACATATTGGTAATCATTATCTTAAAAGACATTACTGGTAACCTTCATTGCTTTCAAGAAAAATTTGTGAGCATTCTCTTTTTAGGAGAAAATTCTAGTTCAGAGATGATATGGGGAAAGGAGAGGATTAATGAGAAAAAGCTCATTTGCATATTTGGCTGTAGGAACAAAGCAAACCTGGCAGACAGCCATGACTAACGGGGAAAAACATCACCCATGTCCTGTGGTGGTGAATATGTGAATAGTTTGTGATCTGGCTAACTGACAGTTCTTCATTTTAAGTAAACATGTTAAGAATATCTGATTTGCAAAACTTAAAAAAAAGCTATGATTCTTCTTTTTAAGGATTTGCGCTCTAAGCTAGTTTTTAGGTGGGGGCATATTTACTGGTGACATGCGAGAGTGTAGTACATACTGAGCTCCTAAATTAAATTAGAGTTGGAAGTGTGACGTTAGGAAATTTTAAAGCTGGGAAACTCTTTTCTTGTGAAGAAGGGGAGAAGTAGCACTGAAATAGGGAAATGTCATGGTACCTTAACACTCCAATTACAAAAAAAGATTTAATCTCTGTAATTTCCACCAGTGATTGATGGCCAAGCTCTTGCAGTTTTTTTTTTTTCCACCCTGAGGAAACATTTCTGGAATTAGATAAGAGTTTTTGAAGAAAAGGATTTGCTTTTCAGAATGAGAACTTTAAAATTTTGACTGCAGTATGTAAATTCTCTAGATGGAGAAAATTGTCGGGCGTAGCTCTTTAGAATTAGAAAATTCCGTGTAGTCTAGGGAGCACATAGGAGTGTGTGAACGGGAAGTGAGACAGGATGGTCCATCTGCAGTCCTCTGTAGTGATAGAGCTCAGCTGCTCAAAGAGATACTGGAGTTCTCTCCTAGTTGCACCAAGTATTTGTTATTTATGCCTGCAGATTGGTACACTGATGCACAGCTTCCAAAGAAAAGGAAGAGGAAGAGGAACCCTTTTCCAAGTCAGGCTGCATTAACATGTTTTTCTCTTCTTCGGATGGACTAGATCTTGTCAGATCAGAGGCACAACTTTGCTGAATTGAAAAATCAATGTGAATTATTCTTTCTCTTAAAGAGAGAGACGTCAGGTTCCTGTAGCTTTCTGTTTCCTGTGCTAGAAGGAACAGTAAGATGGGCAGTGTCGCATTAAGAATCTGATGGGGGCCCTCCCATTAACATTTGTGATGTTAGGTTGATTAGTTTCTGGAAGTGCAGTGGTATTCTCTGTTCTTTATGGATGAGACGTGAGTTCTCACTGTGTTGTCTAAAATTGCACTACCTGAGAGTCATATTTCAAGGACATTGATGTGCTAGCTCTCTTAAGAGAATCTTCAAATTGAATTTTTAATGAAGATATTTTTAAATGATGAAAGCAAGTTTGAAAATCCATTAATAGTTCTTTAAAAATCCTATCACTGCCCTAATTTAGTAGGAAAAATGATTAGATAGTGAACTATCCTATGGCCATTTTTAGAAGCCACTATTTAACATTTCCTCATCTGGGAACTGAGAATTATGGAGGTGGTATGAAGACTTGAATTTGCTTGATCCGTTGACTACGCATCAGCTGTGAAGGAAAACTCCAGTGGAGTAGAAATGTGGCATCCACTCGTACAGTAATCGCCAGCGGCTCTCTAGGTTACTGCTGGGACCTGCCTGACTTATGTGTCCAAACCTACAGAAGAGGGTATTCAAAAAGGTTAAGCTGGGCATGTAATCCTCAAAAGGATCAGTTTCCCTGACCTGAGAATTTTTTATCTTTTTTTTTAAAGCTAATGTCTCCATTTGTGTGTTAGTTGAAATCACTAATATTTTATAATATTAGATGCTTGGAAAAATACATAAATATATGTAATTTCTGGTTGCTGTGAGTCACCATTAGGAATATTCTTACAGGATGTCTAACTGTACATTCCCTAAAGGAAGAAATGGTGTTTTTTCTGGTTTCAGAAATGTTAAGTTGGCATTCAGTTCAATGGTCACCGTCTGGCCAGGATGCTGCTGTCTTTGGCTCTTCTTCCACCACAGTGGATACCCTTCTTGTTCTCCTTTGCCAGCCCTTCCCTCCTTCCCTGGCTCCTCATGTGAGGGTGTCTTATCCAGTTTTCATAGCTATAAAAACCCTCTGAACGCCGACTACTAAGTCCATCTTGCCGGCCCATCCTTACAGTCTTCTCGTGTGTATAAGTGTCCGCTCCATCCTTCCATTTGCTCAGGCCACAAACGTGGGAGTTTTCCTTGACTTTTCTTTCTCATACCCCGTACTCAATCTGTCACCAAGTGATGTTGTCTCTGCCTTCAAAAACCATCCAGAATCTGACCACTAGTCACCATCCCAGCCAAGTCACTATCCACCATACAAGTTTTTGTAACTTGTCTTGGCTCTGTCCACCCTTGGCCTTTCCACAGACTCTTCTTACTGCAGCGGTTGTAAGATACTTTTAAGACATAAGTCAGTTCATATGCTCCAAGCCCTTTGTGTCTCGGTCGGTGTAAAAGCTGCAAAGCCTGAAAAGTGGGCCCTGAGGCCCTGTGTGATCATCCACCATCACCACCACCTACAGTTTCCACCCTCCCAGCCCCAGGAACACTGGTTGCCCTGCTGTTCCTCTGGCATGCCAACAACTTCTTTCCCAGGGCTGCACTTTCCTCAGATAGCCACAGCATTCGCTCCCCTACTTCTTTCAGGTCCTTGTGCAAATGTCACCTTATCAAGGAGGACTTCTGGACCATCCTGTAAATATGACAACCTTCTTCCTACCCCTCCCCACACTGCATTCCCAACACCATCTGGACACACACACACACACACACACACACACACACACACACATTAAATACATGTATTATTAAGTGTTTTATTGTCCCTGGCTGAAGTAAGAGCCGCAGAAGGGTAGGACCTTGTTTCGCACACTACTGTGTTCCTGGTGGCCGCACAGTGCTGGGTACATGGTACGTTCTCGATAGATAATTCATGGAATGGGTTATTTTATGCTACCTTTGACAGTTTTGTGGGCTCTCAGTAATTTTCTTTATCTTTCTGGATAAAAATTTTATTTTAATTTTCTCTCCATAAAAAAGCCTTAAACTGTACATAATACAGTTTTCTTGAAAAATGTCAGCCCTTCAGAAAAGTTGCAGGCATACTATAATGAACATCTGTGTACCCGTTAGTGGCTCTTACATTTTGCCACTTTTGTTTAATTGCTATGCCTGAGTTTATATAATTTTTTCTAAACCATTGGAATTAATTATAGACATCATAATCAGTCATGCCTAAAAAACTGTAGAGTAGATCTTCTAAGAACAAGGGTATTTTCCTACATATCTGCGGTACAGGTATAATTTTCAAAAAATTTAATATTGCCGCAGTACTACTGCCTAACAGTCCATATTCAAGTTTCCCCAATTGTTTCCACAATGTCCACTATGACTGTTTTTTTAAAATCTAGACTCTAATCAAGTTTCATTCATCGCAGTTTTTTGGTCACGTCTCTTTAGTCTCTTTTAATCTAAAACATAGCTTCCCAGAGTTTAGTGGTCTGGCATGACTTCACATTTTTCAAGAATCTAGGCCAGATGTTTGGCAGGATGTCCTTCAATTTGGATTCATCGGATGGTGTAATCCAAGTCTAATAATGAGAAAATATTTTCGACAGGAGTGTAACACAGGTTAATGCCTCTCAGAATATCATCATTAGGCACACGGTGTCATCTTGCTTCATTATTGGTGATGCCAGTTTGGGTCACCAGGCTAAGATGGTATCCGCCAAATTTCCCCATTCTAAAGATGCCTGCCTGCCTTTTGTAGTGAACGGTCTCTGCAGGGCTGTTTTGAGACCCCGTGGTCATCCTGTTCCCCAAAAGCTTTCACCCAGTGGAATCAGTAGCTAATAATGATCCTTCCCCGAAACATTTACTATCGTGGTTGTACAAATGGTCGTTTTCTTTTTTCTATCATTCCTTCTCAGTTTACTAGTTGATACTCTTCTGTAAAAAAAAAAAAAAAAAAAAAAGCATTCCCTCCTGTCTTTATTTTAAAATCTTTTTCAATATACATTTATGAATTTTTTCATATCAGGTGTGTTAATAATCCGTTGCTGTCATTCATTTTGATAATTACATTGTCCCAAATTTGGCCAGGGAGAGCTCTGTACCCATTTTGATGGGGAAAATAATTGAGGCATCTTTTCTTCAGCATAATCAGGTATTAGAAGAGAGAAAGAAGTCTCCTAGTAATTGTATAACATTGAAGGGAATGGATAGTATAGTAGAATCTTCCAGGGGGGAAATGCAGGTGCCATGAGTGTCCCAGGTGAACTACCTTGTTCAGTTGGCCCTGCCAACCCCTCTGTAAGTACCATTCTGGCAGAGGCAGCTCTAGAACTGGGCTCCTTTCATCCTGGAGTCATTCCTGCCTTGTGTAGGGCATTTCGGCAGAGTCCTGGCGGATTTGGACATGTCAGTTCAGCAGTGGTCCCCAAATATAGCTGATCGCTGGAAGAGAAATTTTGGCTTACGTTTATTTTTTGTCTTGATTTTTTTTTTTTTAGTATAGCTTCCTGACCTATCGAATCTGACTCTTTGGATCGGGCTCCATACCTGTTCTGAATGTTTCAAAGCTTTCCCCAGGTGATCTCGCTATCTTGGGTTTGAAAATGAGTTTATTTGTCTGATTAACAAGCACTTGAGTAGTCGGGTACTCTACTCTGTTGGTTTGATTGAACCCAGGGTCACCCAGGCCGAAGGATACAGCCTGTGGATTGAAGGCGAGTGGCCCGGCCTCAGCTCTGTTGTACTCAATACGGCTACATTGATGTGGTTAGACTAGACCAGCCCTTGACCAGAAGGAGGTGTTGGCCCAGGGGTGAATAATCAGATGCATAGCTGATGAGAAATCTTCCTCACAGATTCTCTTTACTATAGGATTTTCACAACAGGTGCTAAAAAGTAGGGAATAATAGAAAGTAATAGATCTTGAAGAGGCAAAAAGACTGCCTTTTACTTGACTTTTATGACAGGAACAGAATGTGTTTGACTTCCAGCCCCTACTTTATGGCCATTGTAGTTTTATAGAAGTAGTGTATGTCCATGAAAAATGTATGAACTAGCCCAGCATTGTTTTCTCCAGACTTGCTTAAGTTCTACTGTCTACTGAAACAGTATAACTTGACCTTTGTTGAAAGGTTTTTGGCGGGGGGTGGGGGGGTGAGTCTGTAAACCATATTTGCTTAAAGCTCAAAGGTCGGTTACACGAGTGAGCGCTGTAACCTCCATAGCTCTAGGATAGGGGCTGAAGTCAATGTTGGGGACCATGCTCCCTAGCTGGAAGGCATCGTATAGGTAACTTGAGTTGCTGTGAAATGTGATTCAGTTCAGGAATGAAATATTTGGAAAACGGATGTCTGAGTTTTCTAAGCTATGATTATAGACTATACAATATATGTATGGTACCTTTTGGTGAGGTTTCATGTTCTGTTTTCTCTAATGTCTCGGTATCTCTTACAGTACCTGCCACCAGATTATTGGGCAAAGTTGAGCATGCTCATATTTTCTGGTGCATTGGAATAGGGTCGGATGTATATTTTGAAGATGATATTGGGATATTCAACCACGGTAGATAGTGGTTACCTTAGAGGTAAAATAATAGAGGCAATTGTTAGAGGTTAAATGTGCATTAGGGCATTAGGGGCAATTTCTGTTAATCATTCTAATTTTATAATGCACTAATGCTAAATGAAATTTCTTAATTAGTCCCTTTAGAAACAGGTTGTCTTACCACTTTGGTAGAAAAATGAATGAACAGACTTTGTTTGTATTGCTGCTACTGTTAAATATATCCGACATAACTGCATTGCTTTATCCTTAATAAATAACAATATACATTCTTACTTTTCACAGCAATATGCACAAGTACAATTATCCCTATTTCTAGATGCAAAAACCATTATTAAGATAAAGTTAACCGAGTTGAAGTCACTTAGCTGGTTAGTAGAGAGACAGACTTTAAACGTGGGTCTGTGTGAGGCCAAGTCTATTTTATAAGGTTTCCCCCTGATGACAAGTAGTATTTACAGCAAAGAAAAACATTGTAAAGTTAGAATTTAAAATATTAAAATTACCCATAATTTCACATCTCAGGAATAAACACTTTTAACATTTTAGGGAGTAGTGTTCATTATTGGTTTGAGAAAGTGTTCAATTACCTTAATTTAAAGCTTGTAAAAAGCATATGGAAATTATTTAAATCGAACTCATTTTCTTCTAAAATGTAGTTTAATAACTCTAGACCCTCACATTAAATCATTAGTTAACACATAATTGGAAAATGAAAGCTATTATTTGAAAGCCTGATTTTCTCCTATGCATGGGCGCCAGAACAGGCTTCTCCCAAACTTTTCATCATGGTGCGCCCCTGTGCAGAAATGTTGGTGGATTTCCTGTTGCCTGCAAACTAAAATTTGGGCACATCTTGTTTTTCTCCATCAAGGCTCTTGCCTTTCCAGTCACATTAGTCTCTTATAGTCACATCATCATTACTTTTGGACCTATCCTGGCCCTTCTTAGGTATTGCAATAAAAATTTTCTTTTTTCCCAGGAAGGTTCTTTGTGGTAGCGCAGACTCTGCTGCTTGCCAGCACTTTCTCTTTAGCCTTAGTTTCTTCATCTCCAAAGTTAAGGCATCAGATGTGGTCATTTAATATCCTTTCTAGCTCTGACATTCCGTGATGCCCAGTGCTTCCTGGCCCTCCAGCCAGTGGGCACGTGTCCGTGACCTTCCAGCACTTACCAGTGAACCAGGAACAGAGGAAGTGCCTGGTACAGGCTTCTGTGTTGTGATTCCCACCTTCCTGTTGTAATTATATTAGAGGACCACGTTGGTGAAGGAGTCAGTGGGGCTCATAGTTAGGAAGTGCTCCTCAGAAGTGAGGGTGGATAAGGGTGAGTATGCAGAGGAAGGGACCGGAAGAATTTAGCCGAATTGCACCGATGTTCCGTGCATGTCTGGAGGTAACTCTTGAGGCCCAAAGAAGTTCAATAGGAGTTAAGGTGGGAGAAATGGAATGATGGGCGAGAGGTTGGATGAAGAAGGAAATCTTGGTGTTGAGCTTTTAGAGCATTTCCAATGGTGTGAGGTCTAAATGCTGACTGCCCAGGGTGGGTTGGAACTGAGATCTTTATTTAGATTGGTGGTAGGCAGAATACCTCCATGGCCAGAGTTTTAGAAGGAAATTCATCGGTCACATTATTTCAGTGGGATATAGGGTAAAATGTAAGGTTTACATTATATTTGGGTTCAAGCCAAAAGTCAGAGAGAACTAGCTCTGTGATATTGGCGTCTTTGACTCTGTGTCCCAATCTGGCATACCCCTCCCAGAGGTTATCACCAAGTCAGGCCGTGCACGGAAAGGCTTTATTTAGTAAATCAGTAAAATACTGTGCAAATACATCAGTCGTTTGACCCTGTGTCTGAGGCCTCTTCCTTTTATTTCTACAAACTGAGTATAAACTGGGAGCAAGGCCGCCACTTCTGCATCCTGTACATTCTACTGACCTTTGTTCAGCTCTCAGCCTGTGTCATTGATCCCACGAAAGTATTTCCTAAGGAGCCGCTTGATGTTCCCTGGTTGAGTTTGTTTCTGTGAGAGGGGCTGTGAGCTTAGACTGACTGACCTCGCCATTTGAAGGTGGTAGCAGCCATGCCCACTGTTTGTACTTCAGAAAGGTCCTGTACATGACCTTTCAGACCTCAGCTGAGATTTCTCCTCTGTTTACTCCCATTTGAAGAGCTGCTGTTTGGATTAGTGGTGGTACTTTGGAATTTACACAGAAGAGAAAACATACTGTTTACTGAGTCTGGGAGCCTTAAAAGGCTTCTGTTCTTCCCACAGCGATGCTAAAAATTTTAAGGTTATGCCACCATTCAAAAGTTCTTACAGATAAGGATATTTCCTCCAAGGAAGACAGACATTCTCAGTGTGGGGCTCCTCCAGGTCAGACATAAGGAAAAATAGTTTGCAGCATTCATTATATAAAGGGAGGCTCTTTAAAAGAGGGTGGAAAGGAGAGGAAGAAATTAAGCGGCAAAGAGGAAATATTGTACAGGTGTGCCCAACTTAAAGAATAGACCATTATAAAAAAATTTTGAACTTGAAAAGGTAATGGAGGTAGAAGGGAACTGACTTATCTATAAAAAGACTTGCTATAAATATTTCCAAGTCTTTGTTGGGTCAGTAAATTTAAATTTAAATGAAGCTTAAAGCCTAAATGTTGGAAGTGAAAATTAATTGAAGATCAATCAAAAATAGAGAGTAAACATGTATGATAACTTGATGTACGGCCCTATTCATAAAGCAAAAGTAACCTGGAGAAGAGAAGCCTGAAGGAGGGAAGTAATTGATGACGAGAATTTTAAAGGATAGTCAGATGCGGAGAGCACTGGATATGTCTTTTGGGATTCATGGGACACTTGATGCACTTGCAGGACCTATAGGTAGAAACTGTGATATTGTCACTCCAGTGTAGCCACCCAGTATACTCACAGAGAGACTCGGCCACCACGAGAGACCCAGCACTCCTAGTCTGAGCACTGAGGCACAGCGAGTGGTGTGGCACAAAGCAGGGGGTCCCGGATCCTGCACCTTAGTCTTTAGGGAGGGAACTTGAAGTCTGTACTTGTAAGCCGCTCTCCACGAGAAAGTGATGAGCCAGATTTGGAAACCACCAGGTTAGACGGGATCACAGCAAGGGTGGTGGTGAATGTAGAGTTAACTAGCAGATTAGCCTACAGTTGGCTTACACTGAGTTTTTTGAGTCAGTTACAAATCATTCGGGAGTATGCAAAAAATAGTTAAGACGTGTGTTCTGTGTGGAGTCAGACTGCTGAGGTTCAAATGCCATCTTCACTGCTTCTCAGCTGTGTGTCTTTGGGCAAGGCTTTAACCTCTCCCTCTTCTTATCTTTAAAAGAGAGGTGTTAACAATACCTGCTCCAAGAAGCTATGTGTTGCTTGAGTTACTGTTTGTAGAAGACCTAAAGTGATACCTGGCACACGTCAGCCCTGAGGAAGTGCTGCTGGCGTAGCAGCAGTGCAAGGCGCGCGTGGTTCACGTGAAGGAGGCCTCTGAGTCCTTGGCCCTGAGACTGGAGAGAATGACAGTGAGGGCTTGGAAGGAGTGCCAGTTTTCCAGCCAGATTTGCTGGGAATGGAATACTCGGTGGAATATCAAATCTGTGTCCAGGTAATGGAAACAAATCCACCCTCCTTGGTGATGTTGCCATTCTGTTTTCTAGGCTAGGAACTTCACTCTACGGAACTACCAACTAATCCTTACTTTTACAAAAACCTCAGGTAACCCTTCTTCATTTCCTACATCCCCCACCCTAGTGCAGGCTTGCTGCATCCTCTGGCCTGTCCCTGCAACCAGTCTTCCTGTTACAGGGTTGGCACTGCCACCAGAGCAATTTTCTCTAAGCCTTGTTCCACAAACTGAAATGCCTCCCAAGGGCCCAGGCTGGATAGGGAGCTTGATGAACAAGGGGAGTTCCAAGGGGGACAGATGCTTCTTGACTAAGGATCATGGCCAGATCTTCTTAAGAGAGGTCAGAAATCCAAATTCGTATATAAATCCCCAGAATTTTAAACGTGAGTAATTAATTGAGTTGTTTCACAAACAGATCATGTTTATCGGCCAGACCACTGGTGTGTGACTTCTACTCTCAGTGCCCAAGCCTAGGTACATGACACCTTCCACCAGTCTCCCTGTGTCACACTTGAAGCTGCCCCTGCAGCTGGAAGTCCCTCTTTTGCACCCCTCTGTTAAACCTGTGTCTCTGACCCTATTAGTAAAGTCCTGACGGCCTGTAATACACATTTAACCCTCCTCACACTGTGCTTGGCAAAGCAGTCCTATCCTTGCACTCGCAGAAAATTCTCTGAGTCCTGGGCACTGCGCTGTGGTATGCGTGGGTCAGTCATTGCCTTTAGCGCCTTGCAGTTTCTGGCTCAGGTGTCACACCTGCAGTGCTCTCCCTTCTGTAGGCTGCCCCAGTCCAATTTTGCACCCGTTTCTGATATGTGTGTGGGTTTTTCTGCACTACCAAGCCATTTTGAGACACCAACTGGGCATCCTACAGTTCTGACGCTATCTACCTGGAGTTAGAATCAGATTCCACAGGTTGAGGGCTCAGTCCCAGAAGACTGTCCTCCACTACAGATGCCAATCACAAGTCTAGGTTGCTACCTGTGCTTCTGATCAACTGGCTATAAATCAGAGGTTCCCACGGCCCCCTCCTTGGGTTTAATTTGCTAGGCAGGGGTGTCAAACTCATTTTCACCAGGGACCACATTAGCCTCACGGTTGCCTTCAAGGGGCCAAAATAATTTTAGGACTGTATAATGTAACTACTCCTTAACTGTTAAGGAGCTGAAATTACTTTCAGCCTTTTGAAGGCAACCGCGAGGCTGATGTGGCCCGCGGTGAAAATGAGTTTGACACCCCTATCTAGAGTGTCTCACAGAACTCAAGAAAACCCATTATTCACTAGATGACTGGTTTGTTACAAAAGATATCAAAACATATGAATCAACAGTCAATTGATGGGATAACGGAGGATTTGTGGGAAGGGGCATGGAGTGTCCCTGCTCCCCGAATGAGCCACCCTCCCTGAATCTGCAGGTGTTTACCAACCTAGGACCACTATGTACTCTCTAGAATGGCTAAGACTGGGGAAAAACGCCCTGAGCAGAACAAGGATTGGCACGAATGTGGAGCAAATGGAACTCTGACACCCTGCTGATGCAAATATAAAATTATTCAACCACTTTAGAAAACAGCTCATCAGTTTCTTAAAAAGTTAAGCATAAACCTACTACCTATTTTGCTATGTATAATGTGCACCCACATTTTGTGCACACTATACACGGGATTATTTTACCCATGGCATGCAATCATTATGCCCGTGTGTGATGCATACCCAATTTTGCCCTCAAAAATTTGGGCAAAAAATGCATTATACACAGCAAAATATGGTATATCACTCAGCCATTCCAGACGTGTGGATGTGAATGTTCAATGCAGCTTTATTTGCAACAGCCAAAAGCTGAAAAAAACCCAGATGTCCGTTAAGAAGTGAATGGATAAACAGATTGTGTTGTATACATATGATAAAATACTATTCAGCAATAAAAAGTAATGAGCTATTAATACAGCAACATGGACGGATCTCAGAATAATTGTGCTGAGTGAAACACCCTCGACAAAAAGGACAAGCGTGCATGATTTCGTTAAATACGAAACTAGAAATGCACCCTGACCTGTCGTGCCTGGGGCTGGGGAAGTGGGAACAGTGGGGGCTGTTTGAGGGTCGCGGGTGTGTTCTCGCTCTAGACTGCGGTCATGGTTTCATAGGGTGTATTTGTCAAAACCTTCCTGATTGAATAGTAAATACGGGCGGTTTATTATACGGCTAGTTGCAATAGCTCAAAATTCAAAAAGAAAAAGACAAACTATATTTCTTTGATCTTGTCTATAATACATTGTTGCTTATACTAGGTGTTTGTTAGTTTTTTCTAAAGTGAATTTCCTTTTTTTAAAAAAAAAAAATCCTCACCCTAGGACATATTTCTTCATCTTAGAGAGAGGAAAAGGGGAAAGAGAGAGAGGAGGAGAGAAGCATCAAGATCGGCTGCCTCTGGTCCACACCCAACCTGGGACCAGACCAGTGTGATCTTTCCATTTACTGGACAATGCTCCAACCAACCGAGCCATGCCAGCCAGGGCCTGAAGTGAATTTCTTTTAAAAATAAGGTCGGTTGTGGGGGGAGAGTGGACTAAAAATATGTGAGGAACCACTATAGATTCTTTGTTTATTCAAATGAATGCTGGTTAGGGCCACCTTTTCTTTTAAGCTGCCCCACTATTTATTTTCTTGTTATTAATAAATTTGTTTCTGGAAGAAAAGACTAACATAGAGTTGGTGTTTAGCTCTGATAGAGCCTTTTTGCCCAGAGGGGCCTTAATTATATAAAGGCAAACCTTGCTTTTTACAGGTGAGTAAGCCGGACCCAGAGTTCTAGAACCCAGACTAATACCATAATGGTGACCTTTACATAAAAAGGTTTCTCTTTCATTAGCTTTGCTGTTGCTCAATTAATTCTGTGTGACAGATGCTTTCTCCAAGTCACATCGCCACTCTACTTTGTTTTCCTGCCTGATGCAGGAGGAGGAGCAGGACCACTCTTATTTTAAGGAAACCTGACTTAAACACTGAGCATAAATTATTTATTCTGAATTGGATTCTGCTTAATAACATACCTCTGTATTGCTCTGCTGGAAACGACACTGGTCACTTTATCTTTGGTCACTATATTGCTGTTTTTAGAGTTTCCAAGTGAAATGAAATGGACAGAACGGTTTCTGATCAGGTGGTTTGCTTTATTTGAATCATTGATCAGGAAGATATAATGAACCAGTTATTTGTACATGGCTGGCCGGGTTCCAGAGCACAGCGGGTACAGAGCAGAAAAGGCAAAGAACAAAAACAACAATGGGGACTGCTGAAGGCCATTCTGGCGGCTTGAAGAGGGATGACACCATCCTCCGAGCCAACAGAAACCCTCCTGATGTGGTTGAGGGTCAGGAAGTGAGCCTCTAAGGTAGTGTATCTCTCTGGCCTGCTGAGACTTAAAGCAAGTCTTTGTTATGGAGAATTTCAGCCTCGTACAAAAGTTGAGTAAATGGCTATAAAGGGATTCATTGTACTGTCCCCTAGCTGGGACCTTTTTATAGTAATTTAAAAAAAATTTTAGTATGATTATCAATATGTGCTGTGACTAATACAAAAAAATGATCTATTCTGAAAGATTTAATGTTGCAATCTCACATTTCTTCAAGTAAACTTTTTAGAAAATGAAAACGGTCATGTTAAAAACCATTTGTGAATACATACAACAGCTGATCACTGTTTTTTTTTTAACTGCTGATTCTTAATGCTAGTAACTGACTAGTGGAGGAGTTGAGGGCCCCACGGGGAGAGGCCTCCGAGTGAGTGCATCATCGCCACAGGCTGTTTCCGAAAACCTTCCTGTGTACAGACTGTGCGGCTCCTTCCAAACAATAGTTTCCAAGTTTGGTTAGCAACAGGACGCAGTTCCAATGAAATCTTCAGCCCCCGACATTTAAAACAACCACAAAGAAGAAGAAAACAATGAATAGGTTACCTCCTTCAGCATTTTATTCTGGGTTTAACAGCAAATATCTTATTGTTTGCAGAAACCTGGAAACACGCTCAGGAGGCTGAGGATGATTTAAAACCTGCTGTTTTACTAGTTTTCTCTCTTATACAAGGATTTCTTCTTATCACAAACAACACAAAACACGAATTACATGTTACCCATAATATGTTGAGAATTTCTGTGGATAATCTTAGGTCCAGATTAATTTCCAAAGCCACTCTTATAAAATTTCACTTTCTATTTTAAAGGATAGTTATTCATTTAAATTTTTTTTAAGTAGCAAAAAAAATCTAAAATTGAGGTTTCTTCAGGTCTGAGTGTATCTTCACTTGCACGTTTGTCAAACACGTTTATAAGTCAAAGGTTTAGTTTTTTAAATGCCTGAGCAGACATTTATATCCTAAAAGAATTGTACTTAGGTTGTGAAAATGTAGCTTCCTAACTATTTGTAGGTATTTTTTTTAACTCTTTGACTTCTGTACATTGAAATGCACCCACACGTTGGTGTTACGGAGTTCATTTCTACCTCGGGCGTTTCTCATTAGTTGCCCATGTGGGATTTGTAGGGATGAAGGGGAGAAACCCTGATGCACTTAACTGATTATCCTGACCTGCCTTCTGCCCTCCCGGAGCAGCGGATGGTAATGTCTGTAATAAGGAGGAAGAAGCGTAGGCACTCAGCAGATCACACGGTGCCCTTTGCCCTTGCCTGACATGCACTCTGCCACCAAACACTGCCCTGCCCAGCCCCCAGCCTTTCAGCTCAGTGGCAAAATACCAGCAAATCCTTAAAAGATGCTAATGTTAGAGGTGCAAAAGAAAAAAATGAATAAAGCCCAGGTGTGGATCCACCTTCCTAGCATACAATTCAAAAGTTACGTACTGTAGGGGAGGCAATTACCAGCCAGCGTCAGGTTGCTGAGCTAGAGAAGCTGGGTGGAGGACTCTACCACCTCCTTCCCGCCCTCCTCCTGGCTGCTTCTTAGGAACCAGAGGCTCAGTCAGGAGTTGTGGCTCCTGCTAAGTGAGACTGTACAGTCTGGTCAATGTGGGGCAGATCAAGCTGCAGAAAATACCGAGGGATTCCGCTTTGCATGCCTACTCCACACTCCGCAGCCCCTGGAAACATGTTGAGTTGGAGGAGGGGCTGATGGGTGCCACGTGCACACACGGTGCACATGTCCTGCCTGACCTCTCGATGTCTCTCCTCTCCTGGGAGAAGAGAGCACAGCTCTTCCATGGGCAATGCCCAGTGGGCTCTGCCTGAATTCTCTGGTTTCACTCCAAAAGATAAATGACAGCGCTCTGGCCATCCATCATAGTCACATGATGCAATGGGAGTATCAATTTAGGGTATAGGTGGGAGGCAGAGCTTCCCCCTAATTGGTTCAAAACTCCTCTTTCTGCCCTGAAGTCCCAGCCCCTCCAAATGTTTTAATGTACTTAAGGGATATCTGTGTGCTTTCTTTTTGGTATATTTATTGGTATTGCTCTCTCTCTGTGTTTTGGCATCAGCAAAACAGGGGTACCTCTGTTTCAGCCCCCATCCAAGGCCTTTACTGTTAAAGAAAGGTGAAGTTTCACATATTTTTATTAACTCAGAAAAAAGTATCTCTACAATAAGACCTTACAAATTCATTTACTCAATATTATCCTTTAGATTACCAAGTTATCTACTCTTAAAATTTTGCAGCTTGAATTCTAAGTTATGCATTATAGCTAAAAAAAAGCAAGTCATGATAAAGTCAATCAGGAAAAAACAATTTACAGAACAGTTTGATGCTTCAATTTAGTATCAGCACTAATGTTTTTTAACTGGTGAGGTTTTATGGAGGATAGGGGAAGAACCTCTCTTAGAGTTTGACATTTCATTATCAAGGATAATTATTAATCTAAGACCCAGCTGCCTATTTATATAACGTGAAATATGCAACAACTACCTGAACCTGGGGTCCTGCTGTGAAAAAGGAAAGAGTGATGCTGTAACACAGATGGTGACAACTGCAGCCGGGTTCATTGCCAAGGTACTGCGAACCTTAAAGCAGAAGAACTTGTCCATAAAATAGTAGCTTTTCTATAGGGAGCACCTAGATTGCTTGAGAAGGTGATAGGCATTTGACACATATTCTTAGTTTCACAACCACCTCTCATCCCATTATCTCCATTTCACAATGGAGGCGAAGGAGGCTCCCCTAACTGAGATCACGCAGCCAGGAAGCGGCAAGGCCAGACTTTCAACCCTTATCTAGGTGAGACATCCCATATTCAGGGTTTCTGCTTTATCACCCTTTCTGTCTGTAGACAGGGCAAACTGACAGCCCAAAAGAAAAGAAACTTTATGAATCAAATGATTGTTTTGTTTTGTTTTGTTTTCACCAAAGAACCGGCCATGGCTGAACTTCTCTCAGAGACTTTACATATATTTATTTTTGAAATACATACTCATCCACCTGGTTGGTATTTTTGAATGGCTGCTGTGTGCCTGGAGCTATGCTGAATTATAGCCATAACAGGTGTAAAAGGAGCCTAGTGTGTTGGGGAAGACAAACAAGCTTAGAGATAATTACACCTGAGGGCTGTTGCAGTGCCATGGGAACCAGCCTGGAGGGAGGGAGAGTGTGTCAGGTGAGAAGACTGAGAGAATCCTGGGGAACCCCATCTTACCCCTTCTGTGGGCAACAGAGCAACAAAAGCCTGAGAAGGCATAGTCACAGAGGCAGGAAGGACACCTGTAGGAAAAAGTAACAATAGCTCAGGCAGGGCTTGGCAAACATTTTCTGTGAAGGGTCAGGTTGAAAATATTATAGCTGTTGCAGGTCATACGGTCTCTGTCACAACTACCAAACCTTGTCAGCATAGCAGTAAAAGCAACCACAGTCACCCTGTAAATGAGCAGGCATGGCTGGTTCCAATAAAAGTTCATTTACACACACAGGCAGAGGCCAGACTGGGCTCATGGGCCTGCTCCCTGACCCTTGGAATGGGGGAAGAAGAGGAGTGCATCAAACAAGATATGACTGAAAATTTGACTGGTGTGCAGTTCTGACCGAACACCAAAGCAGTGGCTACTTGGAGAGATTAGAGTGGTCATTCCAGCCCCTCCCTGGCATATTTTGGGCATTTAGTGTTTGTCAAATGACTAATTGATGGCTTCTGTTTGTCCTGGCGGTGGAACTGAGGCAATCTCAGTGATGTGCAAGCAGAATGTGGTAGGACTTTGATTTAAATTTTAAATGGATTATGTATAATTACTCGATGTTTTATTCTAAAGGAAAACAAAAACGTGATCTTGTTTGAAAGCTTATTTTCATTTTTAAAAGGAGTCCAGCAGGCATGCTACTGTTTTTGTTTCATTTTGTTTTCTTCGGTTTTGTGGGAGATGTTGGTACTGAGAGTCCAATGGTCTCTCATTAAAAGTCTGAGGGCGTGTGTTACCCGCAGGGCACAGACAGAATGCTTCTTGATGTGCCCATAGTTTGGCAAGGCTGGAATGTGCAGGTGCCCGCTGGTCTGTGCTATGAGATGATTCTGATAACATCCCATTGAATGTGAGAGCATTGGTGCTTCACCGCACACTGCTCTCGCCTCTGAACGTCTGAGATGGGATAACAAACCGGGTCTGTTGTCGTCTGGGTCACAGTGACAGCAGTTGTCCGCAACTCAGTTGTACAAGTGAAAACTAATCATAATAGTTCAGCTCTGTGATCTTTCCGTGCTACCACAATGAAGTCCTCTGTCCCACTTTGTGGAACACAGGACCTGGCTCTGGCAGTGGCCATAATTGATGTGAAGGGATGAGGCTAATGGGTGGGTGGGCTTTGCATTTGTTTTAATTTGAGGTTCTTTCCAGAATGACACCCACCAGCACCATGGTCACAAGTGGACCTTCCCGAACCTCAGGTGAACCATTTTGTTTTCTTCAAAACTCAGATGGCCTCTTCCTGTCTGAAGTCTTCCACTGCAGCCTCCAAAAGGAGTTAGACCTTCCATTCAGTAACCAGTCCCCTGCTACTGTCAGGCACTTTGCAAAGGACAAAGATGTAAAGGTGATCAAGTAAGAGTTCCTGTCCTGTGATTCCTTATTTGCAACAGATATCAACCTGATACTCTATGGAAGGTTCCCTTCTAGTCCCTCGAAGGCATTGGATGTCTGACAGAGGAAAGAGGAATTCTACCAAGCAATTATAGTACAGGGCAGTACGTTTTATAGCAAGAACTTAAAGAGGGTCATCTAGCCCTGTCTAGGATTGTAAGCAAAGACTCCCAGAGGAAAGGTGTGGGAGCAGTTAGTCAGGTAAAGGGTGAAGAGAGGGTAGGGGGATGAAATCATGTTCTGGGTAGGGGGAAGGGCGTGTATGCAGTCCTGGGGCAGGACCAAGCATGGGGATTTGGGGTACTACGAGTTCTTCAGTGTGGCTGAACCAGGTGCAGGTGGGACGTGGGGAGACAGAAGGGGTTACAAATGGCATTACGATATTGACTTTATCCTGACGGTAAGGAGGAACCACTGGCTGGCTTTTTGTAAGTGAGGGTCATGGTACTACGTAGTATTAGAGCTTTGAAAGATGTTCCCAGCTGCCTTGTGGGGACATGGCTGGAGGGAGATGAAGTTAGAAGCAGTAAGAATAGTCAGCAGACTGAAGTGATCTATGGGAGAGCTGATGACTTGAACTGAGTGAGTGCTGGAGCTTAAGAGTAGAGAGTCCGCAGAATTTAGGTGCTGAAACCCCGGTGCTTTGAGGGACAAAGAAGCTGGAGGAGTCAAGGAACAAGCCTAGCTTGCTGTGGAATCTCAGGCCCACCTTTGTTCTAGCACATGTCATGTTGTATTCTAAGTGTTTACTTCTAGGTTCTCAAGTCTGACTATAACCTACTCACGGATTCACTGGTACATCCACAACATCCAGTATAGGAGTGCAGCATGAAGAGGCAAGGTCATCAGTTTATGGAAATTATTGAACAGAGTTCTCTGTGTGTGTGGCAACAGGAAGGGGTCTCTGAGCAGACAGGATTGAGTGAGCGAGCGGTGGTGTCTCCCAAGCTCAGCTTTGTTGTCCTTCTGTGGGTTTTGAAAGCAGACCCAAGGGAACGAGCAGGGGGCGTGTCAGGCCTTGGCTGCAGCCCAGGGCACTTCTCAGGGCCGGAGTAGGGGCTGCTTGGTGTGTGGCTTTGGGCTTTTGTGCATTCACATTGTTGTGTGTGGCCTTGTATTTAAAGTCTGGGCTGTGAAGACGGGGTGAGGACAATGATGGGCCAGAGCTGGCGGGATTGGAGAACGGACACATGAGAAACAATGCCACTGCAAAAAAAAACAAAACCGCCAATCAGCCAAATTTTGGCCTGGCTGCCTGGGTCCCTTGTGTTGTGTTTTGTGCCTGGGGAATGAGAAGGATATAGGAAGTGAGGGGAACAAAATGAATGATGCGCCCTGCTGGGAAATGCTTTAGCACTCAAAAGGACCTACAGATTATCCGGTGGGTCCTCCTCCTGACAGAGAAGCTTTTGGTGAGTGAGTCACAGAATTGTGAGTGGTGGGGTAACAAAGGGAAGTTGCCAGTCCACTGTGAGTGTGTATGGAAGAGAGCACGTGTCAGGAATGAGAAACTGGCCTTGCTTTTTAGTCAGGCCACTTCAGGACCTGTGAGCACGGTCATTGCTCCCATGCTCTCTCTGCGTATTGAAAGGACCTTCGCTGGCCTCTTCCCTAATTGGAGGGACGTACTTGGACAGGAGGCTGTCAAGGCCATGGGTAGCTGGTGAGTGTAGCTAGCCTGCTCTCTTTTCTTCAGGATCCTCGCTTTCTTCAGGCTACGTTTTTGTTCTCCTTGGATGACTACACATTTTTTATTAGGACACTGCTTGCTATGACGTGCCTGAAGGGCCATGGTCATTGTAAGCATTTACTGAAAGCCGTGAGTATTTTGAGACCCTATCTTTACACCTCACAAGGCTTCTACAAATCAGACTTTGTTCTCTCTCTTCCAAGCCCCCACGGCACTGTGTAACTTCAGGGCAGTGTTCACATGCCGTTTAATGTTTTAATACCTCATGGGACATCTTGTTAGCCTGCTAAACTTAGCTCCGAGGACGCTGATTATTTTCCTGTTTGTTCCTACACCACGAGTATACTTCTTCAGTGGAGGGCTAGGAAGCTGTGGGGTTGTCAGTACGATACAGAGACCCTAGGAAAAAGTGGTGGCATTGGAACAGCAGTGACACAGCCCATGATGACAGCATTTTCAGTTATCACAATCTTGAAAACAGTCTTGTCTAGGTTATTCTGAGTACAGGTCAAGGAACGCTTTCACTGGAAAGCAAGCCTTGCAGAGTCGAATTTTAAAACATGAGAGAAACAAGTTTACTTGAGAGGGAAGAAGAAACACCACACACACAGAGAAGCTGTGTTTCGGAGGAATGAAAGATGGAAATGACTAGAGCCAATCAGAGGTAAGAAAAAGAACTGGATGGGAAAGGGAGGCCCCAATAGGAAGGACGGTGGATGAAGACATTGTAGCAGGGGCTTGGGTTTTGCTTTTTTCCCCTCAGCAATGGTTAGAGGGAGCCGACACCTTAGAAATTGTGCCAGGTACAAAAACGTCTCCCTCTACACTCCTGGCGGGCTGGAATCAGACTTCGTCCAGTTCTGTGCCCTGCGCCTGGCACAGTATCTTGGCGTGCAGTGTGTGAATTGTAGAGGGAGCAGCTTCTCTTTTCTTTGGCATAAGGGGCTGGGAGTCGAGAGGATGACGTTGCAGGTAGTAATAAATGTTGGCAGAAATGGTGAAGAGTTTTGTTTGAACATTGGCACCATAAAATGCAGGTGGTTATATTTAGAGGCTTACTTTTGGGGGGGGGTGTATGTGCATGTGTGTGTAACAACTGAAGATGCTAACTTCATAGCAAAGCCGTTGCAGTGTGCGAGTTTTTGTGACTTAAAAGGATCAGGCTACACGTGGCAGTGGACTATCCTCCAAGAATGGTATGAAGCCTTTTCTGTGGTCTTCCCCGGAGTGGGGTCAGGTAATAGGGCTCTGCCTGACGGCTGCTGTCAGCAACCAGTGTCCATGTCCGAACAGGAGGGGTCTGAGATAGGCAAGAAGGAAATGCTGCTTGGCAGAGAAAGGGGATTGGCTTTTTCCCATCTTTTAGCGAGAAAAGGGTAGGTGCGTGTTGTGTGAATTGATAAAGATTGGTTATAAGTATAATTTAGGTGCAAGAATAATTTTATGTATTGATGTGTTCTTATGGAAAGATATGATAGGGTTAGGTTATCAATACTCATCAGTTTTTAATTTCCAGGCCTCAGTAAAATGCACTCACTAAGCTGCATATACGTACTTTTTCTAAAATCGTTCAGAATCTCCTGGTCTCTTAGGGACATTGTCTTAGAAAAACCGTGTATTGTATGAGTTTAAAAATTGTAGATACTTGACCTTTTTTTTCATGTTAGGTTCTGATTTTAATGAAAATCCATCGCAGTGTGTGGCTTGTGTTTTTCGGGTGTGTGTCCACATCACTACTCCCATTTCCATGCTTCTGAAAATGCTAGCGACTTTATGTGTTTGTTTCTGATAACGTCTCCATTCTCGTGTGCTGCCAACCGACTTCTGAGCCACTCAGATGGTTTTAATAAAGTGGGCTCGGGGTGGATAGCGACAACCTCCGAGAGCTGTGGTAGACGGAGGGGTTCAGCCTGTCTCTCAGTTACAGTCCCGTCTGTAGGAGCAGGCTCCTGCAAACCCTGCCGGACTGCACACAGTTGCATGAGTTAGTGGCAAAGAGTCTTCGTGTCTGTTTTCTTTTTTTATTTTCATTTATTTTTATTTTAGAGAGAGAAAGGAAGGCGGAGGACAGTGAGAGAGGGTGGGGGCAGGCATTTGTTGTTCCACTTATTTCTGCCTTCATTGGTTGATTCTTCTGTGTGCCCTGACCAGGGATGGAACCTGCAGCCTTGGCGTGTATCAGGATGGCGCTCTAACCAACCAAGCTACCCAGCCAGGGCTTCAGTCTGTTTCCTGAACTTTTAGATGCTCTGATAGTACCTCAAAGTGAAAAGTTACTGTTAAGCAAATATGTTATTTCTGGGGTAGGATTCACTAACCTGGTCGGGATCAGGTGGCAGGAAGCCAGTGGCTGCACGCAGGATTGTTCCAGAACTGAGTTATGAAGGTCAAGTGTAAAGTTGGGCTCATCAGATTCTCATATCTCATCGGCAGATGGAGTGCCTCTACCATGTTTCTAGCCAATTCACCTACCGTAAGCACCACTAATTTCACCAATGAGAAAGCTTTTCTAACCTCCCTTGAGCTAATTTATGAAGCCTTTAGTGTTGAGTCAGAGGTGAAGAGCTTGAAGTTTCTGCTTCTACATTGAGGCCTTTCAATGAGCATCTTTCAAATGCTAGCCAAACATTTCCGGAGTGCTGGACTGTGTGTGCCTGGTTAAGGCAGATCATGTTCCCTAGATGGTAGATTAAAACTAACACATCCAAGAGCCACTAGGCTTAGGAAAAAAAACAAAAAACCCCAAACAACAAACTGCCCTGGCCCTAGCCAGTGTGGCTCAGCTGGTTGGAGCATCGTCCTGTAAACTGAAAATTCGATTCCTGGTCAGGGCACATGCCTAGGTTGCAGGTTCGGTTCCCAGTCAGGTTATGTACAGGAGGAGAAAACAGATCTGTGTTTCTGTCTCACATCGATGTCTCTCTGTCTCTTTTTCTCTTTCTTTCTCCCCACCCCCTCTGTCTCTGAAATCAATAAAAACATATCCTCGGGTGAGAATTAAAAAAAAAAAAAAAGAAACGAATACATCTCTGTCCTATTGGCCTGTGCTAGACTATTTTAAAGTAAATTATTCCCATAAGTTTTCCTATACTGGAAAATAATTTCCTTATTTAGGGAGCCTCCCTGGTACGGTCACCCTGGCTTCTCCTTGTCCCTCTGCTCACTCATGTCAGGTCTTCCTTGTTCGTGTGCTACCAGACATCATCTTTCTTTTTACCTCAGCAAATTCCACCTTCAGATTCCTCACCACACTTGTCTTCCTCATCCCCACCCCTTTTCTGAGTCCCAACCACACTGAGTCTGGGGACATATGTGTGTCAGATACACTGGCTGGCTCATACTCAATATTATTTTTGTAGGTGTGTGTTGAGTGAAGGAGAGGAGATGTTAGCATTATATTCTTATATTCCAGAATAAGTTATAAGATTTAAGATGAGGCCTCACATGCATTTTCTAAACTACACCCACCCAGCTAAGCAGAGCACCAAACTCTTGTGAAACGCTAAGTAAATATTTAAGAGAGAGAATTGGGGAGGAAGAAGAGAGAATATGAGCAAGTTATAGGAAGGTACATTGAGATGCTTTCTAATTCCTGGTCAGTCACTTGTCTGGGGGAAGAGAATGCCCTATTACTGTTGAGAGTTTAGAGCTTCACTCTTTCCAGCTCAGCATTGTCACCACATTCCTTGCCCTAGTTTATCTCTCTGTTAATGCCAAAATATGTGCCGCAAGAGCCTAATAAAAGTAATAGAGTAGATCAAGTTGTGGTTGCTACAGTAGAAAGAAAAAAAAAAAACAAAAAACGTATGTCCTTAAAGTCAAGTGGAGACTGTAACTTACAAACCTCATCTCTGCTGACAGAGATGGCTAGAAGGTGCAGCCATATGGAAAACAGTATGGAGGTTCCTGAAAAAATTAAAAATAGAACTAGCATGTAACCCAGCAATTCTACTTCCTGGGTATTTATCCAAAGAAACCCCAAACACTAATTTGAAAAGACATATGCACCCTTATGTCCATTGCAGCATTATTTCCAACAGCCAAGATATGGGAACATGGATACCATTTATATTCTTTGTTTAAAATATATTTTATTGACTATGCTATTACAGTTGTCCCAATTTTCCCCCTTTGCTCCCCTTCTACCCAGTATCTCCCTTCCCTCCAGCATCTCCCGCCACCCTTAATTTATGTCCATGAGGTCATGAATATGAGTTCTGTGGCTTCTCCATCTCCTATACTATTCTTAACCTCCCCCTGTCTGTTTTGTACCTAAATTGTGTTTCTTATTCCCTGCACCTTTTCCCTCTCTCTCCTCACCCACGCACCTGATGATACTCTTCGTGTGATCTCCATTTCTGTGGTTCTGTTTCTGTTCTGCTTGTTGGCTTAGTTTGTTTTTTTAGATTCAGTTGTTGATAGTTGTGAATTTTTTTACCATTTTAATGTTCATAGATTTGATCTTTTTCTTAAGTAAAATGCTTTAATGTTGCATATAATAAGGGCTTGGTGAAAAACTCTAGCTTTACCTTGTCTGGGAAGCACTTTATCTGCCCTTCGATTCTAAATGATAGCTTTGCTGGATAGAGTAATCTAGGTTGTAGGTCCTTGCCTTTCTCACTTTGAATACTTCTTGCCAGTCCTTCTTGCCTGCAAAGTTTCTTTTGAGAAATCAGCTGACACTCTTACGGAAACTCCTTTGTAAGTAACTCTCTGTTTTTCTCTTGCTGCTTTTAAGATTCTCTCTTTATCTTTAACATTTGGCATTTTAATTATGGTGTGTCTTGGTGTATTCCTCTTTGGGTCCAACTTGTTTGGGACTCTCTGTGCTTCCTGGACTTGTATGTCTATTTCCTTCACCAAATTAGGGAAATTTTCTTTTATTATTTCTTCAAATACATTTTCAATTTCTTGCTCTTCCTCTGGCATCCTTATGATTTGGATGTTGGCACATTTGGAGATGTCCCAGAGGCTTCTTATACTATCCTCATTTTTTTTTGAAATTTTCATTCTTTTTTCTGTTCTTGTTGAATGCTTACCTCTTCCTTATGTTCCAAATCATTGATCTCAACCCCAGCTTCCTTGCCTTAACTGTTGGTTCCCTGTAGATTTTTCTTTATTTCACTTAGTGTAACCTTCATTTCTTCCTTTCTGTTTTTGCCATACTCAATGAGTTCTTTGAGCATCCTGCTCACCAGTGTTTTGAACTCTGCATCTGATAGGTTGGTTATCTCAGTTTTGTTTAGTTCTTTTTCTGGGGTTTTGTTCCCTTTTATTTGAGCCATATTTCTTTGTCTCCTTAATTTGGCAGCCTCCTTGTGCTTATTTCTGTATGTTAGGTAGAGCTGCTTTGACTCCCTGTCTTACCATGGCCCATTGTAGAAGAGGCACCTATAAATTGTGTGGGGTAGAACCTTAGGTAATCACCAAGGCAGGGCAACCTGCTTCACTGCTTTGTGGCTCTGTGGTGGTAGGGGAGGGTGGGGAAGCCTCAGAGAAAGGACATTGCCACTGCCTGGCTTCTGGAGGTTTACCTGGCACTCATCCTGTTTCCTGTCATTTCACCCACTCCCTGTAAGCAACTGGCACCCTTCCAGCTGTTGCTGTGGTGCTGAATCCCAGAGTGGGTGGTGGGTTTGCATATGTTCTAAGATTGTGGGCCCTTTAAACAGAGTTTCCTGAAAATCAGGCCATTTGTTCCATCGCCCCACCCCCCACTGGTTTTTTTACAGCCAGAAGTTATGGGGATTTATCTTCCCAGCTCTGGAACCCTGGGCTGCATGGTCTCGCCTGGAGCTGGGATCACTCACTCCCAAGTTGTCTCTTCCAATTTTTATCCACCACAGGTGAATGTGGGACCGCCTGTTCTGCCACCACCACTGCTTCTTCATAGCATACCAAGTCTCCTTACCTCTCAGCCTGTCTTTGTGGTTCCGCCCCTCCTGTCCCTCTGGATGAATGTGGCTTCTTTAAATCCTTGATTGTTGGACTTCCATACAGTTTGATTTTCTGCCATAATCTGGGTGTTACTTGTTTTGAGATTTAGTTGTAATTCTTTTTCTGGTTGCGTGAGGAGGCAAAGTGTGTCTACCTATGCCTCCATCTTGACCAGAAATCCTTTTTTTTTTAGTTTTTTTTCTTTTTTTTAAAATATATTTTATTGATTATGTTATTACAGTCTACCCCTCCTACCCCCCCTCTGCCCGGCACACCCCTTCCCCCTGACATTCCCCCTCTTTAGTTCATGTCTATAGGTCATATATATAAGTTCTTTGGCTTCTACATTTCCTACACTATTCTTAACCTCCCCCTGTCTATCTTCTACCTACCATTTATGCTTCTTATTCCCTGTACCTTTTCCCCCTCTCTCCCCAC
>VMDR010005219.1:0-53229 GCA_007922815.1 Macrotus californicus | reverse complement strand
GCGTTTATATTCCTTAAAGGACTATTTTGTATTATGCCCTGGGGGGGTTGTGATGCAGATTCATTTACAATTGGATTCAATTTTCTTGTACTTAATATATATCTGCGTGATGAGGCTTCTTGAAAATATCTTTTGGCGAAGTGATTTTTAACATCAGGAAGTTGGATTTATTAAAAGGCAATTCAAAGAATTTGTACTTTAACTGGTTTCTTCTTTAAGTCAAGCTTAACCTGCTCTATCCAGGAATAAGAAACTACATGGGGGTTAGGGAAACCAGCTGATCACCCACATGTATGCTGGACAACACAATGACAGTACAATATCAACAGTTTACAGCAGAGTTTCATTTGTTTTCTTATCTTTTTACCCTACTGGACAGTAAAAATAATTGATAAAATATTCTATCCTGTGACAGTTTCGACGTTTACCTTGTAAAATCATTTCTAAGATAAAATTAATGTGATTAGAGAAGCATGTTAGAATCTCAGTGCTGAGAAGGAGAAAGCCATCTATAAGAAGGAATGGTAGTTTATAAATAAATTTACTGACATATGTCACCAAGGAGATGAACACATTTTGGTATCAAAAGACATAAAAGCTGCCTCAGATATGTTTTGGTAATCTTGAAGCTGTGACTTACTCTTTTTTTCTTTTAAAGATTTTATTTATTTGTTTTTAGAGAGAGGATAAAGGAAGGAGAAAGAGAGGGAGAGAAACATCAGTGTGTGGTTGCCTCTTGCACGCCCCCTACTGGGGACCTGGACGGCAACCCTGGCATGTGCCCTGACTGAGAATCAAACTGGCGACTCTTTGGTTTGCAGCCCATGCTCAATCCACTGAGCTACACCAGCCAGGGCTGACTTACTCTTTATAATCTTATTCTCTGGCATCCTCTTTCTAATAAAATATTTATTTAGAGGTTGAGGGTGTAAAAATTCCCAGGGAACTGTATTTGTCTGATTAGTATTCCTTTTATTGAAGTTAGTTACACTTGTTCTTTATAATATAGTCATTGTTTGGGTATATAATACTTAGGTATATTACCAACATATCACCTTCAGCTGTATCTACAAATCCAGAAAAAGATGAACATTGTTTCACCAACACAGCACTCAGGAACAAGAGAAACCCAGAAGGTTGGCTTGCAATTCTGCTTTAATGCAGGACACGTGGAAGCAGAGGGCCCAGGCCAGGCCTTGGTAAATACCAACACGAGAGCTGGGATTTGTTCCCACGAGACAGAAGGCAACAACACTGATCATTTCGGCAACGCAGTCTGAAGTGCTTAACGTGAAGTTGAGCCTTTTAGAGTGAGGGATAACACACCTCAAAACTGCTCTTTTAGAAACAGTTACCTTTGATTCCATGAAAGAAAGTAAGATTCACCCCCGCAAAATGGCCAGCTGGGTACAATGATGTAATAAAAATGCAAAGTCCTACAGAAGAAGGAAGGTGTCTGAAAAGTTAGCAGGACCGGCGGCGACATGCGGTAAGTGTTGGCTGACCAGATTAAAGTATTATCCAGGGAAAAGGGGGTGAACTTGTGTGGCAGAAGTCAGAGAAAAAGGTAGCAAAGGTTTACCTTCTGGGTCCAGTGAGCGTGAGTTTGAAATTTTTGAGTTTTCCTAGTGAATGTCATCCATGTCTGAGTCTGAATTAAAAATCAGTTGGTAGTTATTGATAGCTTTTAATGATGCTCAGTCCTTTCTTACAGTAGAAAACTTAAACATTTTTTTAAATAGTATTGAAGTAGTTTTAAATTATTGAGCCACAGTCCTAACAGACTTTATTTAATAATAAAAAACAAATACTTGATACAGCTAAAACAACAATGAAAAACTGTACAATGCTTGTGATATTAGGGCAAATGTATACAAATGGGGGCTTTCCAAAAATAATGAATGACCAAGATGAATGCTGGGTTTTCATTATATTTCTTGAGTAGCTGTAAGACAGCATATGTGTTTGTTTACTTTAAAAAAAATACACACTACATTTATTGTTCACACGCTAAGTTGACCAGTGGGGGGGGGACAAGCATTATAAAATAAAGTCACAGGACAAGAAATTCTGATGGTAAGTAAGCATTTCCACAGGCAAAAATAGGGTTCTTCCGACCCCCCGATTCAGAAGGCTGTCCCACTGTCCGCATCTGCCCACAGGGATGGCCAAGAAGGTCCTTGAGCAGTGTGTCGTGTACTAGGAGCACATACCCTTAAAACGTTGCCAGAAGGGAAGTTCCTTTATGCAACATACATTTATTGAGCACCTACTATGTACCAGGCACTAGTAACACAGATGATGAGTACACTGGCAAAGCTTAAATTCAGATCGGTCTTAAAAAATACTTTCTACCTGGCCCCTGCGGCCACTTAATATCTTCTGAAAAAGTCTGTGTATTACATAAGGGAGAAATTTTGCCTTTAGAAAGAAAGGCACCAGGCTATAGTGATAAAAATTACAACATAGATGAGGCTTCATGGAATAGTAGAGAAAGGACTGGAGTAGGAGCAGGGAAGCCTAGGTCTAGTTCTATTACTTATTAGCTGGGTGAGCTTAAGGAAATCTCTCTTCTCAGGCCCTAATTCTTTACAAGTAAAATGATAACTGGGCTACAATCATAGAGTGTTAGGGCCAAAAGGAACAGAGATCAGCTAGTCCGGTGCTTTTCAAAGTCCTCAGTTCAAATGAAAATATGTCGAAGTCCCAAAGAAAAACCCTATGAAAGCAGAGTCACCTTGAAGAGGCAAAGGCAGCACCCACAACCTCACTCCCCTTGCCCTCCCCCACCCTGAAATTGGACAAGGGGTTTGCCGAACACCATGTGAAAACCTCTCATCTAGTCCGTACCCTCACTTTTCAGATGAGGAAACGAAGACAATAGGAGTGACTTTCAGTGTGCCCATTTGGCTTCCTAACTGGAAAGGAGGGTGGCGGGCTAAATACAACAGTGTAAGAAATTCATTAACAATGCAAAGAAGGAAGTTGTCTATTTTAATCCTCTCAAAGTAGTTCCTTTATGAAAGGGAGCTTTGAAATTGATTGTGTTTAAGGCAGCCAGCCAGCCAGGGGCTGAAATGAACGATTAGCAACTAGCCTGTAGGGCCTATAGCGGACTCCAGCAGAAAACCACAGGAACCCCGCGTCAGTAGGCACATGGACCATGGAAGACCCTGGCCCCAACAACACAAGCACTAGCGGTTTCAGGAGAAATATTTGGAAAACTGGGAACAAGTACAGACAAACGTCCATTTCCCAGATCCTCAAGGGGTAGTCACTGTCTATTACTCAGAAACACGGACAGAGTGGACATGTTAGATCTTAAAGTGAACGGTGCAACCGAAATCACTGGATTTGAAAGTTCTTCAGAGGCATCCTCCCCTGGAGGACAGCTCTGAGCGTGGTATCTTGACCACTGTTAATCACGGCAGACTTGAAATTAAACCAGAAAGTTAAAACACATGTCCAGTGCTGGACCTACTTAGCCAGGTCTGTGATCTCTTGTGATTTCATGGCATCGGACAGGAAGCTGAGCTCATTACACAAGGTTTCATATCGGAACGCCATGCGGATCTGAGCAACGTTTGTCTTTCGAATATCATTTCCTTCAGGTCCTTCTTTATAATAATGCTGTCCCAGAAACTTTTGCTTTTCCTGTGGACCAAGAGAAATACAAATGAAACAGTACCCCTTAGATTCACTTTCTCTGCCCACACAGCGGCTCTGGCATGCAGACGTGCCCCTGAGCAGGGCCTCCGTCAGGACTCCTTCCCCACAGGGCTCTTAGGAAATTCCTCCTGGCCTCCACGTCCTCAAGGATGTCACCCTTCACTTCCGACTATGCCTTCCTTGATCAGAAAGGAAAGACGACTGCTGGTGAGGACCAAGGCAAGGTGAAGATTCTAAGTCCCTCCTGAGAGCTGACAAGGGCGGACAGTTGGTTGTTGGGGAGAGCCAGTCCCAGGAACCAGGCACACAGAGTGAATCCACAGCCTTTAACTCCTCTGCATCGGCATCAATGAGAGCAGCACCAATACGGCCCTCTTCCTGTACCAGTGACATCAGCCAGAGGGCACCCGGGGACCTAAGACACCATCTAGAGCAACAGGTCTCAACCCTACACGTCAGAATCACCTAGGAAGCTGTAAAAAAAATTACCGATGTCCAGGTCGCATCCCTAGAGGTTTTTATTCAATCTAAGTACTGTTCGTCTATTCAAGAAATACTAGGTGCCTAGGATGTGTCAGGGACTGTTCTAGGCCCTAGGGATACGATGCTGAACCAAACAGTCTACCTCCCCACAATGGAACTTACATTCTAGAAGACAGAAAAACACATAATTACATATTACAAGTAATGGTAAATATTATGAAGAAAAGTAGATTAAAGGGATGGAGAATGATGGCAAGTGTGTCTATTGTAGAATGGGTGACCGGGGACGGCCTCTGAGGAGGAGACGTTGAGTAGAGGTCTGAAAAAGGTGACAGAGCAGCCAGGAAAATTCACAGGTGGTCTCAGTATTCTTCCCTAGAACATGGGTTTCAGTGTGACAGAGACCCTGCTTGTCCTCTTCCTCACTGGCCTCAGAGCCTGGAGAGGACCAGGTACGCAGGCACTCACTGTACACGTGTGGAAAGGCCGAGAGAGACGGGGCCGTACCTGATGCGAGAGGCCGCTCTGCAGCACACTGTTCCTGGCGATCTCACACAGGTCACACGTGCTCAGCTTCCACACTTGGGCTGCAATGGCATATTCTTCCATAAGCGCTTCCTAGATCCCCCCAAAAGTAAATGTATTAGATGGTAAAATGTCCATTTCAGTGCCTCACAGATTCCAAAGCTAGAAACATCCAACATGGCAGGCTTAATTTTTATTTAACAACTAGCACCTGGATAATCCAACCACATGCTCCCCCTTAAATGACACACTGAAAAGATCTTTTTGTGTGAAACCTCAGGTTACCGAGGAGAGACATATCAAAGAACACCTACATATGTCTTTGTTAACCAGCACATGTTCATAGCCCTGAGCTGGTCATGGGGACACCAGCCTGCCCTCCTGTAACAGTCTCCTGGGTCAGTCATACCTTTAGTACCTGCCTTATAGTTTTGTCTTTTATTTAGCAGACCATTTTCTTAAGATTGTCCAAAAATGAAAGTTAATCTGAGTGAAGTACCAAAAGCATCAATCTAGCCCTAAGTCAAAACAGGAATGACCGAGTGTGAGTAGTGGCCGTGCGGGGTTTGGGTTCGGGCTGCGTTCACACTCGATCCTGCCATGTGAAGTGCCTGGTAACCGAGCCCCGGCATTGCCTCTTCGCCACCCATTGCCTCTGTGTCCCAGAGCGGCGGCTCTTAAAATGTGGACCCAGGATCCCTGGGGGTCCCCAAGGCCTTTTAAAAATTCCTCCCCTTTCCAACTACACAGCTTTGTGAGACAAGGCTTATTTGTCACAACAGAGCGAATGTAGATACGAGACACCAGCTGTCTTCTGTGAAACTGGACATCAAAGAAATTTGCAAAAATGGAAAACAATGTCATTTTATTTGTTTTTGTTTTAGGAAATATGCTTTTCATAAAAATTGCTATTTAAGTACTATTTAATAGGTTTATTAATGTTATTTTTAAACGAGTTAACATTTTTAAATTTCTCATTCATTTCTAACATGGCTAAGTGTCACTAGATGTAACTCATGTAGACAGACGCACTCTGTGGGCCTCGGTTTGTGAGAGTGGGAAGGGGTCCTGAGACCAAAAGCTTAGAGAAGAGCACCTGTCCTCGACTCTGGCGCTTCTGTTTTTACTAATCAGTGGCTGTCTCATTAATGCCATCAACATGTGCGTGGCACACTAATGGCCGGTCCCGTGCATGACATCACCTCTCCCTCCCTCCCTCCTTTCCCCGGGGACCAAAGTGTAATGATAGAATGGCACTAACAAGAACGGCAGCTAACACCCTGGATGCGTGCTATACGCAGACACCGCTCCAGACTGGGTTCATCGCCTTAAATGGAGCCTCCCAACACCGTCCAGGCAGATGCAGAGACAGTCTTATCCTCACTTCACACACAGGAAGCAGAAAGATAGAGCGACATCAAGTAACCTTACCAGCATCACAGAGCCAGTAAATTCAGACAGGGAAGATAGGACAAGGCTAGGAATTGAAATTGTGCCTTCAAAGATTCAAGGACCCTGAAAGAACGCTCCTGGAAGGGACTCTTTCCTCACCAGGAGCTGCTCTGCTGTCTTCACTGGGCCACCCACCCACCCTGAGAGCAGAACTGAGCCATGCACTCAGGGGCCTGCAACTGGCCAGGGCTGAGGCCTGCCGGGGACCCCTGAAGTCCTCACCTTCGTGTAATGGAACTGCATGGGGTCATCGGTGGAGAGAGAAACATGCAGTCCCTTGTGCAGGAATTCCCTCAGAGGGTTTTTGGAATATTCGAGGAACAGACTGTTGTTGCTAAGCGGAGACATGGCAATGGGGATCTGAGCCAGGTAGTAGAGATACTGCAACACCGGACTCTGCAAAGGAACCACCAAACTCAGGTGACAAGGGCCAGAGAGGAGAGGGAGGGAGGGAAAGGAGAGGGTAGACAGGGATGAAAAGCCACATCATCCATCCCCCTTGCCGCCCCTGACATCTCCATTCACCTCATCCCTAGTCACATGCTCATCTCTCCCTGGGACTGCCCTGCTGTCCAGTGTTGGAAGTGCTCCCTCTTGTCTCCAAAGTGGGGGCCCAGCTCAGGGCAGGAAGGGCAGCTACACGGCCCAGCTGACCCCAACCTGCATACTCAGCTCCCCTGCCCTAGGCGCTGACCCAACTGGTCAGTCCAGAAGATGCTCCACTTGGTTGTTGGGTCGCTTTGACGGCAAACATTCCAGTTGAGACTTAAACACTCTGGCTCCTCAGAGGTGGGAAGGGCAGACCTGACTGGGCTAGAGCGGCTTTTTGATGCAGCGCCCGCCCCACACGGAACTGCGACCAGTGGTTAGACCTCCCCAGGACCAGAGCGGGGGAGCAGTTCGAGCAAACATCATCCCGGCGGGAGCGATCTAGACGATGGAGAAGGCCCAGCGCAGAGCTCATGGTAGCATTATTCATATCAGGGAGAGGCTGGGACTCTGTCCAAAGATACCTGGAGACTGGCTGAATCAACTACAGACCATCCCAATGGCAGGCCACCCTTCCATCGGCCTTCAGAATGAGGAGCACAGATATCGTGTTGCAGCGCAGAAAAATGCTCATTATACAAAGTTAATGGACAAAAACATAACCAGAATCTGTGCTCAGAATTAAAATAAGCACTTAGAAATATGCTCGGGGAAAAAAAAGGTTGGAACTGGAAAAAACTAGAAAGCTGTAAGTGGCTTCTTCTATGAAGGCAACAGCAACATAGGTTTTTCTCCCCCATCTCTCCATGTTCTGGAAGTCTAAATTGTGTTCTATTTGTAATTCTATAATTATATATGAAACCAAGATGACTGCAGACAGCCCAGGCCAGAAAAGGGCTTCACTGGCCAGAGGCTCCCAGAGGGCAAACAGGAGCCCAGGAGACCCCACTCCCCCACAAGGGAGCCCAGGGCAGGACCACCGCTGAAGGGCGGTGTCTGTGAACAGCTCGGTCCAGTCACCTTCTTGAGGAGAAGCCCGTGGGAGATATTGTCGGCAGTCAGGAAGGCAGACACCAGGTGGGTGATGGAGCCGGCTTCCCCACAGTGAGGCCGGAATAGGAATGTGCTCAGACCTCGTTCCCTGTAGAACAAGTGAGGCAGGCTCTTGGTCAGCAAGAACTCCTGGGCCACACTGCCCAGGACCCCACAGGCAGGGGTCCTAGCTCAGGGCCTACTCCAGGGGAGACAGTCACCCATGGCAGAGTCCGCACAGCTAACCCAGGACACCCTGGAAACTGTCCCTCCCAAAATGCAGAGGCCAGGCCCAGATGCCTCAGAGCCCAGAGACGCCATCCCTGAGGAGCAGAGAGGGGACTTTGTGGGAGAAAGAGACCCTGCCCTACCCTCTGCCCACTCCTCCCCTTCCTCTCTTCACCAGGCCTGCAGCCCAGATTCACAGACCTTCAGAGCCAGAGAAGCCAGGAGAAATCAGAGTCTGACTTCATTGTTATACAAATGGACAAACCCAGAGAACCCAGAGGGTGGAGTGAGACCTTAGAAGCCACTGAGCGGGTCAGTGGCAGAGCTAGAACCAGAGCCCCACGTCCAAATGCTCCACCCACACCCAACACCAGGCCAAGTGCTGATGTCAGTGAGTCCCCTGCAAGACCTCTACCCCCACAAAGGAGCACTGGCTGAGGCTGAGCTAGTGAGGCCCCACAGCCCGGCAGGGGTGGGAGCCCAAGGGGAATGGAATGGTTGTGTCCTGTGCCCTGGGCACCTGACTCCGGCCACGCATGCCTCACCTGCATGTGAACACTGCAGGGAGTCTGCGTGTGAGACCATTGGCTGCCAGCTCCGTGAGGCCACGGGTTTGGTCTGCTTTGTTCCCTGCGTACATGCGTCCAGTGCCCAGGACAGAGCCTGTCACATAGCAGGTACAATAATTTGTTTCATAAATAATTACGTGTGTGAACACTTGGTGTGGTAGTAAGTGAACATGCCTGTGTGTCTGCAAGTCTATGTATCATATCAGGGATGCATAGGTACATGTGTAGATGTTAGTGGTTATATGTGAACATATGTGTACAGGCGCGGGGCTTGGCTTCATGGCACACATGATGGATTGTGTCTATAGTGGGCGTGACTGCATGTGTGGGTGGCCCTGTGTAGTCAGCGAGGGCACGTCCCTGGGTCTGAGGTACTAGGGCACATGGTGGTGAGTGCAGGGACGGCCCACCCACCTGCGGAGGTTGTTGAGCACCATGATGTTGGCGTACATGTAGTACAGGTAGTAGCTGTAGGGTGGGTTCTGCTCGCTGGTCCAGATGTCCGGGCTGGGGCTCTTGTCTGAGAACATGTGGTCACTGTGCTTGGACTCGTCATCCACGCTGTCGAACCCTGTCACCTGGGCGGGACAAGGGGTCCTACATCAAGCTGAGGCCAATGAGCTGCCAGAGGCCTTGGAGTCCAGGCCTCTCAGGTTCACAGCTGGGGCGCCAGGAGTCAGCCTGAGGCACCTCACTCCCAGGGATGGGGAGTGGGCACAGGGCCACCATCTATGCCTTCAGGGCTTCCAAAGGCCAGATGAGAGCGCTGAGCCCTGTGTGACAGAGAGGGGACACTTGGGCCAGGTGAGCAGTGAGGCAGCCATACCCACTGCCCATCCCCCTGCTGTGCCAAGGAGGCCAGCACTGCAGGGCAGCCACTGCCATCAGCAGCAGGGACTGCCCCTGTGAGGGGGAGGGGAAAAACATTTCCCATGCACCTGCTATACATCAGGCCCTGCTTGAAGTGCTTACCACACATCGACTAATTTAATCCTCAGAGTGACCCTGTGAGGGAGGGCTTGGCTGTGAGCAAACCAGAGCCAAAACGATTAAGCAGCTTGCTCATGGGAGACCACCGGGCTCTGAGCTAAATGAGCTCAGCATCTGGACTCTGGGGCTGTAGGTGGAGAATGCCCTAGGGCATGTCCCAGGTGTAGTCACAAAAAAATAGCCTGGAAGCTTCACAAACAGGCCAAGGTAGGCCCCATCCAATATGACCCGTTGGAAGGCTGAGCCAGCCGTGGTTCTGGGAGGAAGTGGGTCTGCTCACCAACACCTCCCTGGGAACTGCCCTCTGAACTAGGTCATCTGGGGCCCAAACTACGACCCTGAGGGCCCCACCCTAGTCTCAGGCTTCCTTGTCACCTGATCCCAGAGGTCAGGCCCTGACCACAAAGGTACCTATGAGGACACAGGCTCCCAGCCAGCATGCGAGGCGGTTTTGCTACCGTGTCCCTCCTTTCACTCCCGCACAGCAGGGCTCTGGGGAGGGGCTTCTGAAAGACTGCCCACTTCCCTCCACTACGGCCCAAACTGGGGGCTCCCAGCCCCCAGTGCTGCCTCTCCCAAAGGAGCAAGGAACCATGAGTCTTGCCAGAATAGTCCCTGTCACAGAGCCATGTGTCAAAAGAAAGACAGGCCCCACTATAGTCTCAGCATGGCCTGGAGGGGTGTGGGGAGCCAGGGGGACCTCGAGTTCTGCTCTGTGCTCACTGGCTCCGGGCCCCGCTGGAGCTATCAGGGCCTGGCAGGGGCAATGGCAGCCCCTCCACTGGGCTCTGTAACCAACCGCTGCAGGGCCTTGGACTGGACCTTAACTCTTCCTCCTCCTCCTCAAGTCTGCTCCTCCCCGCTGTGAGCAACGGGCCCTGCAAGGAGCACTCCCCACTCCCCAAGGCAACCAGCTGTGGAAGGCACCCTTGGCTTCTCCCTCCAGCTCACCCTCAGGCTCTGCCCGGGTCCTGCCAACCTACACCCATGCCCTCCACTCTGCCCAGCGTCCCCAGCCTGCCTCCCGCACACGCCACGCTTTTCTTACTTAGGTGGCAGTACAGTGTGGGGGTGATGGCACCTGCTCGGGAGTCAGGCACCTGGACATGATTAGTTCCAGTTCTGCTGCCTGTTAGTTTTAATCTCCTCGTGTGTGAATTGGAGCTCGGAGTTCCACAGGGCTGGTGTGGGGATTAAATGAGACAATCCCCGGAGAGCACTCCACACGGGGTCCAACACGCAGCAAACACAAACACTGCTTGTTATTAACGCCGACCACAGTGCAAAATAGGGCCGTGAGGAGGCTGAAGCGTGATCATGCCGTGGTGTGGGCCGCCGGGGTGGGCAGCAAGTGATAACCAAGCTGTTACAGCCAGTTCAAGCCCCGCCCTCTGTGATTGCAGGAACAGGCCCCTGACTCTCATCTTGCCCCCTTGCCCCACCTCCAGCCACCTTCTGTTCCAGGTCATTCACCACACAACAGCCAGGATGGTGTTTGTCTAAACATACAGTCCACGATGTCCTTCAGCTTGTTCAAACCCTTTCCTGGTAGCCCCTATGCATGCACACACACACATACACACACACAAACTCAATCACCCCACCCCAGGACCCCAGCCCTCCAGCATCTTCCCTGCCTCCCTCCTTGTTGGAAATCATCTCCATAACCTCCACCAGATTCTGAACTTGCTTCTCACTGTCTCCAGCTACCTCCACGCCAGGCACACAAAGCAAGCGACCAGCTCCGGTCCCCCTTATGCCCTTTCTGGTTGGCCTCTCTTACATCCCTTCCCTCCCTCTCCCATAACTAACCAGATATGGAAGGTAAATATATTTCATGGGGCTTCTGTGCTTATGGTATGAGAACTGTCTCTCTAGGTAAAAGCAGGACAGCTGAAATGTCTGCCTGTCTAAAGAAGCCAGAGGCTGCTGCTTGGTGCCGCTGGGGCAGGATCCAGTCTTTCCAGCCCTGTCTGGCCAGGAGCTGATTCCTCAGTCCACCCGCAGCCCCCCGCCCCCACCCCCACCCCCAGGGCCGCCCCTAAGGAGACAGGTGGGAGAAGGTGCTGGTTTAGAAATTCAGCCTCTTGGGGAGGGACAGGATCTGAGAAGGGAAGCCTGGTCCAACCCACAGGGAATCCTCTCCTCTCTCCATGGCTGTGCACTTCGCCCGGGGTACCACCTACGCTTACATATTTGAGGAAGAGGTGAAGCTCTCGGTGATCTTGGGGGTTGATTGTAGCCTCAAAAAGGGGCAGGAAGATGTTCTCCAGCATCTTCCCAAAGCTTGGCAGCAACTTCTTTGACCTAAATATATCACTGGGGAAAGCAAAGGCGATGATCAAGGTGGATCCAACAGCCCCCTTGGCCTGTCTGAGAGTGTCCTCAGTCACTTCCTCAGGCAGCTCCTGTCACCATTTAAACACCCAGGGTGGAGTCAGAGGTGTGGCCTGAACAGACCCTCCCCCTCCTCTCCAACTCCCCGCAACTTCTGCAACACCAGGCACCGGCTGGCAAACTCAACACCCACCCAGCCCATCAGGGAGGCTTCTCCAGCCAGAGGCCACTGGGGAGAAGGATGGAGGGGTTCAGGCTGACCAAGGGTCTGAGAGGTGAGTCCTCCTATTGCCCAGTGACCCAAACTCTCCACTACTCAGCTCAGTTCCCCTAAACCACAAGTCCCAGCCTGTCCAGAGCCACAAACCCCTGCACCAGTCAGGGAGGGGAGGGCGGTGGCGATCTGAGTCAGATCCAGGGAGAGGGCCAGCAATGTGGGCCACTCACCCGAAAGGACATCCGAATCCAGCGGTAAGAAGACAGGCAGTACTTCCCACCAGGCCTTTGTACATACATGTTCTTTAAAGAGCAAAAGTTTGTCACAAAGACTCCCTGCTGACCACCCCTTCCTACAGGAAAGTCCCCAGGGAGAAGAGGCCTCGGTTGGCACTAGGACAGGTCCCACCTCTCAACAGTGTGGACTCAGTGGCCCATGCAGGACAGGGTGGGGCCTCAGAGAGCTCAGGCAGACACTGGGCCGCCTCACTTACTAGATCCGGGGCACCTGGATGATCCAGCGCATGTTGGGTGAGTAGACCTTGTGCTGGATGAACCAGCGGGCCAGGCTGGGCCACTCGTCAGGACTGCGGCCGTAGATGGAGAGCCGTGGCTCTGAGTATTGGTACTTGCTCTCCTCCAGCTCCCGGGCCACCTCCTGGCACCGAGAAGGGCTCAGGTCAGGCCAACAGCACCCCAGCTGCTGGATCCTGCAGCTCCCTCAGCCACCTGCTCCCAGGCTGGGGAGGCCTCATCTCCATCGCCCTGCTGCCAAGTACGTACTCACTCGCCTCAGCGGAGGCCCCTTCCAGGACAGAAGGGCCTTGGGTTTGCACCACCACACGTACAACCAGGCCAGGCAGCAGACACGGCTCCACATGGAGCTAAGCTGCTCCCAGCCAAGTGCAGGCTGCAAACAGACAGGGCAGCAAGGCTGGACATTGGGAGTGCTCCCACGGTGGATACACTCCCCCTCCCCTTGCCTGCAGTGGACACGGAGCACCCGCCTGCCCAGGCTCAAGAGCTGGCTGCCAGGGCCAGATCACTGGGCCCTGAGCCCCTCAGCCTCGCCGGAGCTGGATTGTGGATGGACAGGGATTCGGGAAGGAGAAGATGACAAAGAGGCCACAACCAGCCCCCACTTCCGATGCTGTCAGGTAGCTGAGGAGGTTTGGAGAGGCTGAGGGCTCACTCACCTTGACCATCCGAGCGAAGTACTCTCCTCCCAGGTAGTTTTCAGTTTTCAAATACAGGTCCCGCAGCTCACTGGCCCCCACAGGGTTGTATTTCGAGTTGAACTTGTCAAAGCGATGGAACGTCTGCCGGCCCTGCAGAGAGGAGGCCACCAGCCAGATTCACCGTGCCGCTCTGCAGCCACCATGCACTCTCCCTCCCCGGCCTTCACAGGGTGGCCTTACACACGGCCACACTGAAAGGTGTCTTCTGCATCAGTTCTTGCACAAAATCTTGGAATGTCCTGGGGCCAGGCCCATGTATCCTCACTCAGTCAGCCTTGGGGTCCTTCTGTGAGGCCCTCTGTGAAGGAGGACCAGGACCAGGGGGCCTTGTGCCCTAAGCTACTGTGGCTCAAAGCACAGCTGAGTGACAGTGAGTACTAAGCAACTGAACACTGCTTAGACTCCATAAGGCACTGTTCCCGCCTCATCTCATTCTTCAACACAGATTCTTTTATTGTGGTAAAACACACACAACACTGAACTGACTCTCATAACCACTTTGAATGTACAGCTCGGTGGCATTACATGCATTCATGTTGTGCACCCATCATCGCCATCCGGCTGCAGAGCTGTCTGGTAAAACTGAAACTCTGTGCCTGTTAAACAAGAACTCCCCGTTCTCTCCTTCCCCTAGCCCCCAGCGACCTCTGTTCGCCTTCCCGTCTCTGTGCACGTGCCAGTTCCAGGTACCGCACACAAGTGGAGTCAAACATTGTTTGTCCTTTTGGATGTGGCCCCTTTGACTTAGCACACTGGCATAATGTTCTCAAGGATCATCCCTGTAGTGGCAGACATCAGACTTTTGTTTTGTCCTTTTGAAGGCTAAAAACATTCCATCACATGGATATGCCAAATATTGTTTTTTCATCCATTATTGATAGATACGTGGGCTGCTCCTGACTTTGGGGCATTGTGAATAATGCTGCTAGAAGCCTTGAGATGAAAGTATCAGTTTTACTCTCTACTTTCAATTCTTTTGGGAACATACCTAAAAGTGAAGCTTCTGAACTCTATGGTAATTCTATACTTATTGAGGAAACTCCATACTGTTTTCTACAGCAGCGGCACTGTCATTTAGGATTTTAATAACTTTGAAATGTCAATAGGCATGCGGCATTCACCATTCTATAGGCAAGAAAATAGGAATGTGAGTTGCTGAAGGGCACACAACTCCTAAGTGACAGAAGTGGAATTAGAACTGGGGCCTGCTGACTCCAAGTGGCATACTCTCGTCCCCTGTCCCAGGGCTGCTCCCAGCCCCGCTGTTCTGAGGCCAAATGATCCCTCATGGTCTCCATCTCTAACAGAGAAGGAGCTGCTTACACAGCCAGCCTCTCTCCAAGCACAATCATGCCTCTGTTTTGAGGGGCTGAGTCCCCAGCCAGGACCACTGGAGGCACCGAGGCAGAAGCTCACTCACCGCGTGGACGTCCAGCGAGTCCACGGTGAGGTCATAAGGGTCCATGCACAGGCTGTCGAACACCTGCCGCAAGGTGATCTTCCGGCCCTGCTTCTCCGTCACAACCCTGTCAGGTTCTGTCTGGTACGTGTGCTTGATGAAGCGCAGCAAATGCTTCTGGTTCATGCAGGCAGCCGCGTGGATGTGCGTGTCCACCTGCAACACACAGCCCACCAATCCGTGAGCCGCGGCACCTCCTCTGGCAACAACAAGGAGGACTCCCAACCCTTGATGGGGAGCACAAAGCCTCAGCACCTTCTGGGCCATGGAGGCGGCCCCCACCAGTGCCTGGATGCCCCTCCCCATTTCTTCTCTAGGTGCTGGAACTGGTCTCCTTTCCTCTAGCCTTGCTGCCCAATCCCCCTCCTTCCAGCATCAAGAGATCTTTTTAAATTGTAGAATGGATCCAGCCACTCTCCTCATAACAAAACATCAATACCCCTCATGTCTTCAAGATTAAGCTCAAGCTCCTTAGCCTGGGATTCAACGCCGACTTCAAGCCTTATCTCTGCCCTGCCGTTTTCTGCTCCAGCCACAACATAGCATTTCCAGGTGCCTGCAGCACCAGGCAATTCCACACCAGGTCACATTGCCCATGCATTTCCAGCCTGGCATTCCTTCCTTTTTAGTCATCACTCTCGTCCACCTGGAAATTTCCTACAACCTCCACTTGAAAGCCAGTTCCGATCCCCCAAGCACGGCTGATGAGCCTCCCCCTCACCCAACCTGGGGACCTAGCACAGACTCCCTGTGCTGTGATGTCCTCCTGCTCCGCTCTTATTTTCCTGGCTGCTCCTTCACTAGGTTGGGAGCTCCTCAAGGGCAGGGACCATGTCTGAAGCATCTAAGTCTCCAGCACCTTCCCCAGAGCCTGATACAATGTTTTAGTTAAATCAATGGACGGATGAATAAAACCAATGAACAGGTAGAATAGGTCCCAACAGTTTTGATGATATCCACATCCTCATATAACACTGAGAGCTCACAAAATCCCACTCTACCTACTGGCCTCTCTTAGAACCCCAGAGCCTCCCCTTCTTCAGCTACCAGCCTCAAAGAAACAGAGCCCTGGTTAAGCTGAGGACAATCTAAGGTCACAGTGGGCCTTCTGACTCCCCTTCCGAGAACCCAAAGGGCCTGAAGGAGGTTCCCAGAAGGGTGGCAGCAGCCTCACAGGCCAGGGTGCTGCTGGCTGCCACACTGCACTCTGCAGTTACTTTTGTGGCTAACTGGGCACTATGCCAGGGCTGGGGTGAGAAGGCAGCAGTCCTCAGGCCTGGGAATGCTGTCCACGCTGGCCAGGCATCTGCAAGTCATGCCAGACCAGACATTTGATCTACTGAACCTATCTGAGCATTACATGAGCCAGCCCATGTCACTCATCAAGGCCCTCCCTACCATTGATACAGGAAGACAGACCACTAGACATCAGAGACAATTCCAAGCACCAAAAGCACAATACAAAGGCTCAGGCACCTCAGGGACAGGCTGGGCTCACATGGCTACACGGGGGTAGGTCAGCTTGCCTTAGCGCAGCCAGACACAGCTGGGCTCAACCACCTCAGCGTGACTCAGCACTTTCTGGGTTTCCGGGCACGGCCTCCAGCTTACCAGTGACACACCGCAGGGGTACAGTATGTCTTTGCTCCCCTGAGTCACAAGATGAGGGAGGAAAACAACTGGACAATCCAGGAAGCAGCCAAACTTCAAAATCTCCAAGATGATTATTTTCAGAACAAATTAATGACTCATTGGATGTCAGTGTTTTCACTTCACTGGAAGATCCAAGCACATCCCTTCTTTCACCTAACATTCAGGTCTAAACAAGCAGTAGCGTTTCCAGACAGGGCAGGCCGATCTGTGGCCCCAAGGCCAACAGTTTCCATACCTATGCAGACATCAATAATCAATTACAACACCTTTTCACTACGCTCTGGGAGCAGCCTGAGGTAGCCGCTCCTAACTGGTCATTTGGCTCAGAAGATGAAGGCTATTTGCTGTCCCTGATACGACACACACCAGAGTGGGTAAGGCCTAATTCTGCCCAACTCCCAAGCAGCAAACACACTCATCCTCTCCTTCTTAGCTCTGAGCAAAAAATAATTGTCTCAGTTACATGGTCCTGCCGTGGCCTCATGGTGTCATGGCCCATGACCCGCTGCAGTGTTGCAGGTACTTCCACAAACACCACCCACATCGTGGCCATGGGCAGCTGCGCCGAGCACGACCGTGGCGTGCCTCCACCACACTGCCAGCCACCTCAGGAACATAGCAGTCACCCTGGGTTTCCGAAAGCCAGCTCTCCCACAGTAGTAGCTTCTAGGGTAACATTAAATCCTAGGAACTAACTTCAAAAGATACAGACCCCGACCTTCAGGCATCCCAGCTCTGGGAGATGTGCTGGCCTTCAACCATGAGCCAGGATGACTGAACCAAGATGATGCACATGGGACCATCACTGTCCATCTGGGAATGGGCTAACTCCTCTGCAATGTAGAGGACTTTTCAACCCCTCCTTGATCTCTTTGTTCTCTTCCCCCTCCCTCCTTATAAAAACCTCTGCCTCCACTGAGGTGGGGATGAGAGATGTGACATGAGTCCCCCATCTTCCAGGTGGCCAGCATCTGCAAACAAACCACTTTCCTTTACCTCAGCACCTGCCTCAAGTATTGGCTTTCGTAGCGGCAGGCAGCTGCACCTGCCTTCAGTTCTAGTGTCACAACACAGAGGTCAAGGACATCTTGGTCCAGACAGCCCACAGCCCCAGAGTGACAGGGAACCCTGAGGATGGGCTCTGGGGTATAACAGAGCCCCACAAGGACTCTCCCACTGTAGCCAGAGAGCAGCTGGTTGGCCCAGAACACCCACTGGGCCCCCCCTCAGAAGCAAACAGGGTCAGGACTGGTGCAACCAGCAAGGGCCCCTGGGCCCAGGCAGCAGGAAGCAGTCAGGCCCAGAGCATTCACACACAGGGGGCAGGACTGCATGGGGCTTGGACACCCATCTGGGCATGTGCTGGACACACAGGGTGCATCTAGGCAGGGCCGACAGGCACTGGCGTAGACACTGGGGAACCCACCTGTCGGAACACCTAAGCTCAGAGAAGCACAAATGGTGCTTGAAGGTGAAAATGCCAGGTAGGTGATATCTACATAGACCCTTTCACCTCTGTCTGGAAATCCCCAAACACTTCCACAAGGCTCACAGACCATGAGCTGAAGCCAGACTCTCATTTCTTAAGGACTCCATCCAAGTGGGAGTCCATGCCAGACACCAGAATGCTTAACGGACATGATCCAGGGGCCTCCCCAGAGGGAGCCTTCTGCCTTACCACTGCTGAGTGTGGCCAGCCTGAGCTGGTCTTGCCCAAGGGAGCCACACCCTCCCGAACCCTGCTCTCCCATATCAAAGCTGACCTGGGGAGGGGCAGTCCTCCAGAGGTCCCATCTGGGATAGAGGCCCCTTCGGGGGTGATGACTCCACAGTGACTCAGGTGTGGCCACTCCTCCAGGCAGGCAGCCTGATCCGAACCCTCCCCCCATGAGCTTCTCTCCCAACTAATTACCATACCCTAGCCACTCCCTGCTTCCTCTGAGAAGCCCATGGGCCCTGCATGATCCAGAACCCCACATACCTCTGCAGCCTCCCTTCCCTTCCCCCCGCCTCCCCTCCCCACACCTGAGCTCCAGCTGCGCTGCACTACTGCAGATATGCCGACACAGGGCTCCATCCCTCTCCTCCCTAACACCACTCTCCCCCTCCTGGTATTTGCAGTGCTGTCACCTCTGCCTGGGATGCCATCACTTCCTTTCCCCAACCCCACCCTCTTCCTGGCTAAATCCTATTTACATCTCAGTTCTGGCCTCTCCCAAAGCCGCCCCTGTCAGATCAACTGAGAACTTCTCATGGACAGGAAGTAACTCTTGTTCAACATCAAAGGCCCCATGCTTAGCACTAATTCCTTGCCTTTCTATATATTAGTTAAATGGGAAAAAATGGGAAAGCCAGAGACTAAGGTCATTTACCACCTGAGCCCAGGCCAAGCTCTCTCAGAGGGGCAGAGAGGGAGCACATGCTTTTTAAATACGCCGGATCCCAAAGGAAGCAAAAGCACAAACTCCCAAGTCCAAAGAGCTCAGCCTTTTTTCTCCATGATGAATTTAATACATCCTCTACCTTCACCGTAACCTGGCCTCAACCCACAACCAATTAAGAGGTCATGTCTATTTTCCAAGCAAGAGGGCACGCTCCAACAGATACGCAACGTGGGTACCAAGCACCGTCCGAGGCATCGTGGCCTCAGGCACAGAAGGCAGCACGCCAGTCTTCCTTCTGCACATCACATCACACCGCTCTGCCCAAGGAAGGCTACACAAGGGGACCAACCCCAGATGGGCTCAGCACATGCCAGTGGGTTGAGAGGGTGACCGGAAGGGGTCTGAACACTGGCCCAGAACACACCTTTCTCACATTGTAGAAGTCTCGGTGGGGGTTACTCTTCAACTCTTTGAACTCGGACATTTCATTTAACATCTCGTGAAGGCCGAACTTGGATTCCAGAAAGTTCAGTCGTCGGTGACAATACGTTTTCCTATAGATTGGGAAGGGGGAGAAACCATAGTGAGGAGAAGTCTTGTCAAGCTCTCCAGTTTGGGGACCTCCATCGTGTGTAGGGGCCAACCCTCAGGTGGAAGGTCAGAATGGAGCACGGAGGGCTAAGGAGGTTCCAGGTCTTCCCCGACCCAACTGAGCTGTGTGATCGCATCTACGTGCCCTATGAAATGAGCGGGCAGCTGGCCCAGGGCAGTGGAGCTGACTTTTTAACCTCATACAGGTTCTTTGCCTTCTAGCTCTATGTGCTTAGGCAACTGCTCTTGAGCCTCCATTTCCCATGAACAAATACAGAGCTGGCAATGCCCAAGATTAACAGGAAGGTTAAATTGGTTTATACCTGTGAAGGGCCTGCCTCTGAGCAAAGTGGACACTCAATAAAATCTCCCTCCTTCACCCTTTCCTTTTGTTTTCCTCCCATCTATCCTCAGCCACCTTCATTTCTTTGAAAGGAATTTAACTTCTGCCCAGGGGACCAATAATACAGTCCAACTCTCAGGCACGACCTGCCCACCTTGGCATGTAGAGAAACCACCCTCTGACCAAACGGTGTCCCCAGACCCCAAGACCCAGGGACCTCTCAACTCTGAGGTTTTGCATTGAGGGCAGATGTGGAATGCAGAGACGTTTGTTACCAGGACACAAATCTCTGCTAAGACCGATGCCCCTACCAGCTAGCAAAAACCCATCGGGGTGGGGGTGCTCACTGACTGAGGCCAACTGCCACCACCCCACGCCTAGCCCGGATGCCTGGCCACACGCCTGTGTCCACAGCCAAACGGAACCTTCAACCACAGTTCATGCCACCTGCTTCCTTACGCCCCCACCAACCGCAGCTCCCTTAGCACCCACTCAGACTTTCATAAAGAGCCCCAGAGAGGAGTGCAGGAGTGTCTCAGAGTCACATGGGATTTCAAAGGTCATCTCACCCAGGCCCTCTGCCCAGCAGGACCCACCTTAACAGCTGCTAAGCACACACCTTCACTGCCTTTCCCTCTCTCAAGGCTTTCCCTCAAAGGTCTTCACATTGCCTGAGGCAAGCCTCTCAGGAACTGCCCTTCCCTCTCCCCCAGGTCTTATCTGCCCTCAGATCAGTGAGGGGCAAGAGCCACCTGCCTATCCTCCTCAGGCCCATTCTCCTCCCTTGGAGACTGGCCTCAGGCCCACTCCCAGCAAAGCTGAAAAGGCAGGGCAAGAGAGAAGTTCCTCAGGGGTAACCAGTACGCTCTCCCTCCCCAGGCCCTTAGTCCTGCCTGGGCACACAGCACAGCCACTCCGCATCCAGTCATGCTGGACGTCCATTTCTGAGTAGCTTAAGTGCTCACCGAAAAGTGAGGGGCCAAATTCAAGAAGACAACCTCCTGCCAGGTTAGTGCAAGCCAAGTCCACAGCGTCACGGAGTTGTGGCACAGAGCTCCCAGACTCCCTGCACTCTCCCCTCCAGAAACACAGAAAACGCAACACCTGAGGCAACAGTCTTCACCGCTCCTCTGCCATCTACGGGAATGGCCTGCGCTGGTGGCTGTGCAAGGCTGTCACCATGCCTGCGAGGAAAGGTGACAGCCATTCCAAGGTGCACAGGTGGCTGCCAGCAAATGGCAGCCCCACCTCCATTCATGCAGGACAGGTGACACCAGTTCTATGAATACGCCAGCTGCAATGGAGAGTTGTTACAGAAACCCACAGAGCACGAGGTAAAGGGGAAACCACTCTTTCTGGGATGGTTTCAGTGTAGGAAATCCCAGAGCAAAGGGGTGACCTAGATGGCTTCTCCCAGCCCCGTTCCTACAGAAGAGCACCCATACAAGAAGAGGCAGGCTGGGGGAAAGCGGGCTTACGTGGGGCCGTCAGTGATGAGGGCCAGGATGTGGCTCATGTCCACTGTATAGGTCTCCAGGTCGGGGTAAGGCAGGCTGTGGGGCTCCTGGCGCTCCAGCATCTTCTGGTTATCATATACGAAGAGGATGCCCCCCTGCATGCGGACCAGGTAGCCCAGGTTGGGGGGAGCATCATCTAGACAGTAAGGGTCTTCCTGGGGCAGTGGGAGAGGGTGGAAGTCTGTAAAACAGGATTGAGTGATGGCCAAGTGCCCTTGACCTCCTGAGCTCATGTGAGCTCAACACATTCTCGGTGAGGCTTGTCCTGGTCATCCTATATAAAACCCAACTAGCCCCCACCAACCCCTACCCACCCTGGCATCTCATACCCCCTTTCCTGCTTTATTTTGTTTCCCTAGCACCTGCTACTATGTAAAATAATTTCACTTAGTTATCTTGGGTAGGATGTGTTTGTTTTGTTCTCTCCTGGATCCCCATTTCCTAGAGCAGTCCCTGGAACACGGCTGGCAGATTTTTTTAATTTAGCTGAAATGAGCTGAAGCCCCTTGGGCACTTCAGGGCCACCAGGCATTCTAAAACAGCAGCTGAGTCTCCTAATAAGAGAACAGACAGCAGCTGGGGCTGCCCAGGGAGCATAACTGCCCCAGTGCTCCCACATCTTCCTGAGCCCAAGGCAGCCAAGGGGCTAGGCAAAGAAGGCCCCTGCTCCTTCCCCAGATGAACACTGCACAGGGCTTGTGTCCCAGAGAGCAGGGAATGCCAATAGCAGAGCTGTCTGGCCCCTCCATTATGGGTTGAATTAGCCCACAGGAGGCAGAAAAGTACTCTTGGCTATTTCCCAGCTATGAGACATTGAGCAAACCTCTTTACCTCTGATCCTTTCTGCTCATCTGATGGTTACACCCCCCTGCCTTAACAGCCTGTTGTGAGGGCTGCAATAGAGGATATAGGAGAATGCTTTGTAAATAGCAATGCCAGACACATAAATTATAGGGCATTATTCTCATGATGACTTTTCTGGCTCTTGACAGGCTCTCTCTCTGGCCAAGGAATAGGTTCTGCTTAATAGCAATGGACCTGGGGGCTTCCCCTCTGTACATCAGCCAACCCCACATACAGTCCAGCTGCCCAGACGCCAGCCCAGGCAGCAGGAAACCCTGGAGTCTTCAACAAAGGAAGCAACCAATGTGGGATGCCCTGCCTGGGAGGCCCCCATCAGTGCTCAGAGCAGACTGCCCCTGGAGCAGATGTGAAGCATCACGCACTAAAGCAGCACAGAGCTGGGAACTGATATGCCCCCATGAGGCACGGCCACAGGCTGCTCAGGAGTCCCTAAAATGTTCCAGTGGCCTGTGGGACACAGGCAGTATAAGCGCCTGGGTGAAGCCACACTCCCCCAGGTACTCTGTTCTGTACAAAGTGCACATTTGACAGCCATTCCTGTCTGCTCTTGCCCAAAACGTGGCAGGTGTTACCAACTTCCCTTAGCCAGACAGGGAAGTGGGCACAGAAGGGCCAGGATGTACCCAGGGCCACCGGGGGTAACAGATGCTCCCAGGCCAGGTCTCAGAGCTTCAAGGAAGCCAGAGATGGCACCGACTACATCCAGGGGGTAGGGGGCAGCTCATTCACAGGCCCTGGCCCAGACCACCAGGCCCTCATTGGATCCCCCCCACCAACTCTCTGTATCGAGGTTTCCTATGTCCTCATTCACATAACTTACCTACAGTCTCTACTGCTCCTGGGCCCTTCGCAGGCCAAACAGATCCCTCCAGAAACCATCCTGCTCTCGCTGGCCTCCCCTCCCCCAAACTCTGCAGCACAAACAAAGCTGCCAGTTATTGAACACTCGCTAGATGCCAGAACTGCACTGAGTACTTCGCCTGCATTCCTTCATGTAATCCTCTTAAGAGGCCCAGAGGATAGGCATTGTTAGTATTCCCGTTTTACAGCTTGGGAAACTGAGGTTTGGGGAAATACCTTGCCCAAGAAAGTAGCAGAGCCTGATCAGAATATAAGCAAGTAGGTTTGACTCCAGAGCCTACTTCTCCTGCCCCAGAACATGCCCCCTGGACATACCCCCACCCTCCCCACCCCACCCCACCACCCATGAGGCATTTAATGGCTGATGGTGTTGTTTTAAATACCCCACATGAGACTGCCTGTCTCCCTGGAAAACATCCAAGACCCGGCCTGTCTTTCCTCTCTCTCCTGACTCCCACAGCTCAGCCCTGTGCAGGGTGCGGCACAGACTCAATCTTGGCGAAGCCAGCATACTCTGTCGGAGAAACCAGTACCAGGGCCCTGCCCTCACAGCACCATCCAGGGGACACACATGCAGCTAGTGAAACGTCCTGATCAACTCTGAGCCATGTCCCACTTGAAACCCCACCTGCAGCCCAGCAGCGTACCTGGGAGGACCTCTGTCGGGGGCGCCGTGTCTACCTGTGGATGACCCAGGTACTTGGCTGTGGTCCGCGGGAAGCGGTGATAGGCGAGTCGGGCATACTTCTCCCGGATCATCAGGGCCTTGGCCAGGCTCTTGGCAGCCTGCTCGTAGTCCTCCACCGTGATCTGCGGAAGGAGGCGTGTAGAAAAGAGCTCACACAGCCAGCCCGAGACCACCGGCCTCAGCAAGATCTGCTGCAGGGCTGGCCCTTGGCTGGTAGCTGGCAACTTGGGTTTCGGGAGCATTCCCACCATTCCCTGACTAACCAGAGTGGATCGCTGTTTACACAAACACTCTGTTTACACGAACACTCTGGTTTAGGCTGAACACCCGATTTCCTTCTGGGAGCCTGAAATGTGGGATGTGCTCTGCAGACGTGTGACCAGCTGCAAGATCTCCAATGAGCCTCTGAGGTAGACGGCACTTCACACGTATTGTCACAAGCTGATGCTGAGGAATGACGTGTTGCAGTGACCCCGCTAGGAGAGGGCTCCTCCAGATCCCACCCCGGGGGCCTGCGCCCTGGGCTGATTTTGCTCTGCATCCTTTCGCCGTGAGAAATCCTAGTGAGAGCACAGCTATGTGCTGAGTCTTAGGAGTGCTCCTAGCAGATCACTGACCCGGGGTGGTCTCAGGGACCCCCAACGCAGGAGGAGAGTTAGCACTGCTGGGAGGGAGACAGGCACTCCAGCCTGCACACCCCAAGGCCAGCCCCCAAGGCTGTTGATTAGCCACAAACCTGCTGCACCTAGCCCACGAAGAGGGAAGGCCTGGACCATACGCCTCATGAGGGTGAGTCTCATCATTTCCGGCTGAGAAAATATATGGGCCCTTTAGAGGTGAAAATAAAAACTTTTGCATGCTCAGCGTGCTGCAATGCCATCCCCAGGCTTCAGATTCATCTGTCAATCACCCCAAGTCACTCAGTCAACAAGCACTAATTGACACGTGTCACATGCCAGACTCTTTCCACAGATTTTATTTGGTCCTCACTGAAACCCATCTTACACACAGGGGAACCGAGACCCAGAGAGGATAAATCCCTTGCCAGGAAGTCACAGAATCAGAGTCTGATCTGCGTGATGCCCAGCGCCCAAGGATGTCTGCTTTCCCAGGGCTGCCTGCTCTCCGGAGAAGGATGAGATGGAATCCCACCTTCCAGGGGGCTCGCTAATCTTAGTCTGTTTGGGAAGGACGTGTGGGCAGAGTCCGAATGTGCCTGGGAGACAAGCAGCCACACTGTCACAACAGCAGGTACGCAACACAACAGAGGAGGGACAGAGGCAGGTGGAGAGGAACGTGGGAGGGCTGAGGCCTGACAGTGTCCTCCTCTGCTCTAGTTAAAACATCGTTTTAGTTTGGGAATATTTTAAACATACAGACAAGCAAGCACTGAAGATAACATGACAAACGCCCATACATCTTTCTTCCAGAGCTAACAACTTTAATGCTTTTCATCATTGTTTCGGATCTCTTGTACGTATGAATGAATGAATCATCACAGACACAGCTACAGCTTTGCCCTCCTCTCTCCCCCACACCACTCCATCCTCAGAGGAAGGAAGTTGGAATCTATGTTTTCCATGCATATTTTTATACTTTCACTAAATGTTACTTGGTTTTTGTTACTAAGTAAGTAGCTTCTCCTTTCCTGACTCCAAGTGTCCCCATGAAGGTGTGTTAATTCCATTTTAGTCCTTCCTGTAGATGGCTTCTGAGAGCAGAGGGAACAGGTGAGCAGACAGACACCTTAGACAAAAATATAACCCTGCCAACAACAAAGCCAAGCACCTTGTCTGCAGAACTGATGGATTCAGCACAGCAAGGCTCAGGCCACAGCTGAAGGTATCAAAGAGGGTGCTCAGGACCCCAGTGGATATTCAGCCACCAACCAACCTGTAGGAACCACAGGCCTCAAGCCTGGCAGCTGACCCACTAGAGGCCAAGGAGATCTGCAAGGTCAGCCTGCCTGTCACGGACTTGTAGCTCTCTGGGACCAGCTGCCCAGTCCAGGGGCTTCATGCACTATGACATGCCAGCCAGAAGACTGACTGAAAGAAGCTAGTTAATGCCCCAGGCCGATGTCCTTCCACTCAGCTAGCCGTCAGCCCACCGTCACTCTCCCTTTCCACCGCTCTGCCCACACGCCGGACCCCAGGGGCTCCTGGTCAGGGCGCTGCATCCTCAGACAAGGCCTGCAGTGTTTCCAATCCAACCAAAATTCCCATCCCTGGGCACTGAAGTAAGATATTGTACAGCCGCATACTGAAATACCATGGATTTGTAAAAAAGAACAAGGAGGTTCTTTATCTATTGATAAGACATTATCTCCAAGATGTCCTATTAAGTGAGAAAAAGCTAGGCTCATTTCTGTAATGTGTATAGTAAACTACCGCTTGTGTACAAATAAATAAACTATGAGTACGTTTTTCATTGTAAAGTACACAAGCCATCTTTGAGAGCACACGAAAAATGAAAACCAAGGGCTACCTCCGAGAAAGGGAATTGGGTGGCTGGAAAGCTGATATAACTCCTGCACCTTTTAGGTTTTATACCATATGCAAGGATTCTCTATTACTGGACAAACAACATATATTTTTATAGCTGGGGAAAATGTGTAAGAAGAGTAGTGAGCCACCTGCATTCTCGGGGATACTATGGATTCTGACACCATTGTTAAAAAGGAAAGAGAAAGAGAATAGCGAGGCCAGCTGAGGCACAAGCTGTAGGTTGGGGGCCAGGGAGACAGAACCAAACTTCACCCCGGCACTAACTTTAGTGATACCTCTCTTCCCAAATAAGCAGTAAAAATGCATCATCCTACCTGGTGAAATTAGCGCATTTTCAGTGACTGAGTTAACTGACTCGGTGTATAACTCAGCCTGTTCATTTTCTCCTCAAGACCCTTTCTTCCTGTTGGGTGGGCTAGGCTATATTTAAGGACACCAAGCCTACGCTTGTGGGAAGAGCTGAATTGGCAAACGAATCAACACAAGGACTGTGACTGCATTCAAGGACTAGGAATACTAAAGGGCCCAAGCTGGCACCTTCCTCGACGGGCTAGCAGGGACGTCCAAACTTTTGGCATCTCTGGGCCACCCTGGAAGAAGAGGAATTGTCTCAGGCCACACATGAAATACACTGCAACACGTAATCACAAAAAAATCTCATAGTGTTTTAAGTAAATTTACGATTTTGTGTTGGGCCTCATACACAGCCATCCTGGGCTTCATGTGACCTGTGGCTGCAGGTTGGACACGCCTGGCACTACAGAGTCAGAGAAGATACGGAACTGAGAGACCATGGCCATGGTGTGCCGGCCCATAGCCCTATGGCCTCCTTACAGGGATGGGCAGCATCCTAGGCACACCCACACCCCACAACCTCAGCCAGGGCCCTCCTTCTTTTCTGATTCCTGTGCCTCCTGCCCGCTACCTCCCAGACACCCACAGACCGGGCCAGGCTTCAGGGCTGGGCACAACCCCAATGGCTCAAGAGGCCCTGGCCTCTGCACAGGGCACGTACAACCCTCACACAGCCCCCAGGGGAGTCCGCGGAGAGGGGGAGACACCTTACCCCGGCACAGTAATCTCCGCTGATGGTTACCCGCTGGTACTCGGGCATGGCATAGGGCGCTGGCATGGCCTGGGAAGGTGCTGCAGGGAGCACAGGGGTTGAGGGAGACATGACCGGAGTGGCTGTCGGGGGGCCCTTCCAATCTTGTTGCGTTGGCATTTGCAGAGACAGGGACTGGGACCGAATCATCTTGAAACTTTTCTTTCTAAAAGCCAAGGACAAGGAGAAGCGGGAGACATCAGTAGCTAATTGGGGCAAGTGATAAAGAGTCTTGTTATGCACATGGCAGGAGAATTTTGCTCTGATTAATTGCTGATGCTGGCCCTGCCATTTAGAAGATCTAATTATCTGTGCCTTGCTCTTACAAAGAGATTTGCATAAAATACAGAACAGCCATCCAGACACCCGTCCCTGTGGTCACTGACAATGGCCCCACGGCTGTTTGCACTGCACACAGAGCATTAGGGCAGGCAGTGTCTCAGGAGACAGAGGGCAGACCACCCAGGACAGGGGAGGTGAGGACGATGTCAAACCAACCAGAATGCTGTCTTCAGATAACCCACGATTCTAGTCCCAGCACATGAACAGTCTCAGGAAGAACCATGAGCAGGCTCACAGAGAGAAGTTACACCGTTCTTCAGAGAGTTAGAAACTCGGAGCACTGGAGCCAGAAGACATCATGACAATGGACCCGTCCCACTGGCTTGTTTCGTCAAAGAGGAGTCAGGGGCCTGGAGGTGGGAGAGGGTTTACTCAAAGTCACAAGGCAAGGTGGCAGCTAGCCCTCGGCCTGACCCCTCCCTGGTACCTGCTCTACTCCGTCACCCCTGCCACTCCTTCCTCCAGCCTGACACATGCGCCCTCCTAGCTGCTTCTGCTGGCCAGGCACAGACCTGTGTCTCTGTTATGGAAAAACGGGTTAACTCAGGATCAATTTCAGGTCCCTCTGGACCTGTCACCTTGGCACCAAAATGACTTCACAAACTCCTGGAGAAGTAGGCACAAGGTTGGTTTAAAATGCTATAAGCTCATGCTTATTTGCGATGCTGATCTGTGAAATACTCACCTTCCTCATTAACTAAGTAGTCACATTTCAAATGACACCATCCCAAGTCCTAGGATCCCAGGACAGGAGTTAATAGCAGCGAGCCGAGGCCCTGAACACTCCCCTCTCCTGTGTCTCCTTCTGCTTCCAATGGACACAGTCCTCTAGCATTGCCACCCAGTGGTGCCCATGTCAGAAACAAGAAGGCCAGTTGCCCTACCTTGTGCCAGAGGGCCCAGCAACCTCATGGGCATTTATCCCACCACAACCAGAGCAGAGAGCCACCAGCAAAGGACTTGGTGACAATCATGACCCACCGGAGTCCACCAGACACCTCCATTTCTCTAGGCACCTGTGACATCTATAAGGTGTGGAGAAATTGGTTGATCTCTAAAAGAGCCTCATGGCTCACAGGAAGCAGCTGTCTTCTTCTTGGCTCTTGGCCAGGTCTCCTCACAGACCCAGCAACTGTTTTGCAGGAACCACGGTTCCTTCCCCTGTTCATACACCCTCTGCTTGCCGTGGCTCACTTCTCTGGGGACAAGACTGTTTACACCTGGAATAGAGGCAGCCACTTCCCAGGAGTCTGTTTTGCCCTGCCCCGGCCCTGCATAACAGGTGCACTGGGTTGTTTGGGAAACTCAGCCTGAAAGAACTCCAGGAGCTTCAGGCCCAGGTTTCCCCTGCCTGCCCTCCATTCATCACACAGCGTTGAGCCGAGGGAGACGCCAGCCCCTGTCAGTCCATCATCACCTCGACTAATGAGGTTCTCACTTGCCTTTGTTTGGACATTCACACTTAGAGAAGAGCCATTACTTTGGGCTCCCTGTCACATTCTGACAGGCTCCCTTGGGTCCCATGAGCCTGGCTTCTCTGTCACTCACATGCCTGCCAGGTCACTGTTCCTAATCTCTATGCCAACTTCTGCACATGCCTCAGCCAGGGCAGCCTGATGGCTGGTCCTGCCGAGGAGGAGCAAGGTGACATGTAAGGTAAGCAACAGGTAAGAATGGTATTTTAAAACAAAACCAACGATCAGAAAGCTGGAAGGCTGACTAAGCCAACACCCCACCAAGATTGTCTTAGGAAATGTCCATATTCTTCTGTCCAGTGAGGAAGCCAGTATCCAACTGCTAATGTCCAAAGAATTCTTCTTGAAGATCTATGGCTCCAGTCTTGGTCCTCAGGCGAGTCTCAGATGTCACATGTGAACATCCATGGGCTGGAGCTCTGACTTTGCAGGCTCAAGGCTTAACACCAGATGAGCCAACTCCTCCTCAGGGCCCACTCACCTCAAACAAGGACTTGGAATAACCAGAGCTAACACCTAAGCTTGTACCTCAGAAAACTGGGAAAGCTAAATGGAGCCCAAGAGAGGGCCCTGCGTTCATTTTCTCTTGCGGCATGACAAACCACCACAGCCATATGACTTCAAGCAACACCCATTCACTGGCTCACAGCTCTGTAGGTGGGAAGTCTGGGTGGGCATGGCTGGGCTCTACGCTCAGGGCATCGAAGGCCAAAATCAAGATGCTGGCCACACTGAGCTCTTATCTGGAGACTCTGGGAGAAAACTCACTCCCAAGCTCATTTAGGGCGTTGACAGATTCCAGGCCCATGTGGCCATAGACTGAGGTCCCTGGTTCCTTGCTGGCCCCTGGGGAAGGGTCACTCTCATGCCTGCACACAGACCTCTCCATCTTCAAAGGCAGGCATGACATGTGGTGCTGGTGCTCCGAATCTCTCTGACCTCCCCCTTTATAGCCAGCCTGGGAAAGCTCCCTGCTCCAGGGGCTCATGTGATTGGGTGAGGCCACCTGGGAACTTCCCTCTCTGGATGTCCACTGTGCCATAAGCATAGCACAACCCCAGGAGTCTGTGATGTTCAAAAGGTCTGGGGATAACATAGGGACATCTTTGGGGAGCCATTTTAGAAATTCTGCCTACCATAAGCCTACATGTGCATCCTACACAACCGAGGCTCAGCCAACAATGGTGAGAACAGCAGCTGGGTGTGTGTGTGTGTGTGTGTGTGTGTGCGCGCGCACACATGCGCTTCTGTCCTTCTCAAGGCCATCTGAAGCCCCACATGTATCACAACAATAGAGGCTTACCATAACCATTATCTGAATCATAGATCCATGGGGTCTCCTGGCTGCAAAGGACTTTGAAGATGACACACTCCCACCCTCTCATGAAGGCAGCTGTTGCTTGAATACCTCCAGTCACAGAGAGCTCACTACATTTCTGAATAAGACATCAGCATTCAATCATTATTCAAAACACATTCACCAAACACCTACTCTGGGCCAGGCCAGTGCTAGGCACGTAAACACGAGGTAAACAGAATATGATCTGTTGCCACTGTTAGAAAGCACTTCCTTAGGATGGGCCGAGATCTGTCTGTTTATAGCCCCACCTGTTGTACCTCGTGCTCGCCCGGGGCACCAGAGTAAGCCAGCTCACTCTGTCCCAGCTGGCACACCCCCTCCTTTCCCACCCACATGCTCACCTGGCAAAACATACTCCTGCCAAAAAGCTGGCAGGGTGTGGGGCTATAAGGACACCAGCTCCAGGCCAAGCCAGGGAGCCCAAAGGGCCAGGGAGCAGCTTTGTCCTCCTCGGCCACAGAGACCTGCTTGCCCGTCCAGGCTGTCAACACAAGATGATGAACAGCACATGTCAGCTATTCGGATGCCCCCACCTGCTCTATGGCCCTTGGCTGCCCCTGCCACTCACTATGTCCCTACTCCTACCCTGCCCCACTCCTCAGCCCTCCTCAGCTTCTGGGAACCAGGCATCCCAGAGCCTTTGATTGCAACATTTGATTAATATGCTAAACCCAAGTCAAACCAGGGCACTCCTTGCTCTTCTAGAGAACAGCCAGCATCTTCCCAGGGGCCTTTGAAGCCCACTGCCCTGTGTACTGTGCCCAGAGGGCTTCTGGGCAGAGAGGGGCACCAGAGCAAGCCTTTCCCCAAAGGCTCTCAACTGCGTACTGTGAGTCAGGGGGCCACCCGTAGACCTGGCTCCATTCAATCAATGACCGTGTGCCAGACCCTGGGGTAGATGGACAGAGAAAATATAACCCTGACTCCAGAGGCTGACTGGTGCCATACAGCACAGCATAATCCAGGAGTGCTGTCTCACGATGTTCGAAGGGTCTGGATATTACAGAGGGACATCTTTGGGGAGCCATTTTAGAAATGCTGCCTACCATAAGCCCATATCTCACGCTCATCCTACATAACGGAGGCTCAGTGAACAATGGTGAGAACAGCAGCTGGGTGTGTATGTACATGTGTGTGCACACACATGTGCTTCTGTCCCTCCCAAGGCCATCTGAAGCCCCACACACAGCACTACTGCTCCACCTGCACTTACAGACCAAGTGACCTGCCACCCTACCAGGTGAGTGTAGCTTTGATTCACTTACCTGAAGCACATCAGGTGTAAAGACTCAGCCTCAAGCCCAGCATCTCCCTTCGCTTTCCTCTGATAACCAGCCCTCACCTATGGCTGCCCTTCCCCTCTCCCTCCAGACCAAGGGTAGGTCTCCATTCACCTGCCTCCTCCTCATCTCCTTTTCCCCAGTCCTTCCCAGCTGCCCTTCCTCCCAAAAGATCCCAGAGGTCAAAATGCTCCATTCTCAATGTGAAAAACATGAATTGACTCTTTCAAATGAAGCTCCTTTGTCAATGGCCCTGAATCGACAAGTTACCTACCCGACTGAAGAAATTTCATAAATTAAAATGATGGGCTATGCTCAATTCATAACAAATAACTGTTTATCTACTTTACTCCATACATTCTCGAAGAAGCAGCTGTTCTGGAGACCTAAATTTTTCAGATAACGTCTGTTCCCTTTATAACCTAATTTTTAAAAATTCCAACTTTGGTGTGGCTTTTTAAAATACAAATCATAATTCCTGTATCTTAATCTGAGCATGCTGAACGTAACCTAAAATTCTCTTGGTGACTCGTGGTCATCACTATACGATCCCTCTTAGAGGCGTTTTGCTCTGAGATTGCTGTGCTTCGAATTCTTCAGAACCAGGGATGTCCAACCCACAGCCCAGGACGGCTATAAATGTAGCCCAATGCGAAGTCGTAATTTTACCTTAAAACCTTTATTTGCTCATCATCAGTGTTTGTGTATTTAATGTGTGGCCCAAGGCAACTCTTCTTCCCGTGTGGCTCAGAGATGCCAAAAGGTTGGATACTGCGTATTGGCTCCTCTAATTTTCACACGATAGGCTCTTTCATTTTCCTCCTTATGCAGATCAGAAAAGGGCTCCTGCAGTTAGTTAGGACCCTGGCCCAAGGCCACTCCACAACAAAGGATGGGCTATCTTGTGAACCCAGTGGACTGCATCCTCAGCCTGGGCTCCTCATCCCCACACATCACTTCTGTGACCCCATCTCTAGAAGTCCTTTTCTTGCTTCTAATTTGCTTCCCTAAATTTGTCACAGGGTCAGATAACCGGGCTTGTTAGAATCTGTGTAAAGTAATAATAAATAGGAGATTGAAGGCAAGTACTGGGGGATGCCAGCTAAAAGACATGGGGTTTCCTTCGGTGATGAAAAACATGTTCCAAAGTTGGATGCACAACTCTGCAAATATAATAAAAACCATTGAATGGTACACTTTAAATGGGTGAAGAGTATGTTTAATAGATTATGTGGAAGAAATAGGAGAGGTGAGGGAGCACCGATGTGCATTTCGGTTGCTCAGAGATTTTTCCTGTTGTCGGTGCTGGCTAAGTTCCAACTCCGTACTTTGTGGTGTAGGTGAGCACTCTCGAGATAGTATGACAGGATTCAAAGTGAACAGAAGATAGCTTCTGGGTATCACCAGCTGTTCCTGCCTTCTTGTCTTTGCCTCCTGACTTGGACTCCATAAAGAGTACACCCTCCCCCTCACCTTGAGCCAGCCCCGCATCCCAGGAGAGATCTGGACAATGTCATCTCCCTCAGGAGGGAAGGCTGTAGCAAGCTGTCCCTGCTGGCCTCCCAGTGGGGGCCTGGCCTGTAAAAACAAATGCTTCTCTGAGCCGCCTGGAGCTCTGGTTCTCTGGACTCAACCCCCAGTTCCAGAAGAGTGATGTTTGAGCCCTGCTCAGTTCTCACAGCGACTGGAATCCTCCACAGCAAACCGCCATGCTTTAGGTGCTCATCTATCTTACCTACAGATCACGTTTTTCTTCTTTTTGGAAGAAGCTATTTTACTTCCTTGTTCTAGCCTGTGCTTTTACAATAAACTTAGAATTGTTTTGTTTTGTTTTTAGTGAGTGAAAAAGAAAATGGTTGTAAAAATGGAAAATACTTTAAAAAGCCTTCTCCAAATACCAGGAATATTCAGACTTATCAGAGAAGCCAGGGTGAGGGAGGGCTTTTTCAAAACTGGAAGCCCCACCTCATTGTCACAATTTGTTTTTGCTTTTTAAATATATTTTATTGATTATGTTATTACAGTTGTCCCATTTCCCCCCTTTATTCCCTTCCACCCTGCACACCCTCTCCCACCCACATTCCCCCCCTTTAGTTCATGTCCATGGGTCATACATATAAGTTCTTTGGCTTCTACATTTCCTATACTATTCTTAACCTCCCCCTGTCTATCTTCTATCTACCATTTATGCTTCTTATTTCCTGTACCTTTTCTCCCTCTCTCCCCACCCACTCCCCTGATGATAATCCTCCATGTAATCTCCATTTCTGTGATTCTATTCCTGTTCTAATTGTTAGCTGACTTTTTGTTTTTGTTTTAGGTTAGGTTGTTAATAACTGTGAATTTGTTGTCATTTTACTGTTCATATTTTTATCTTCTTTTTCTTAGATAAGTCCTTTTAACATTTCATATAATAAGGGATTGGTGTTGATGAACTCCTTGAACTTGACCTTATCTGGGAAGCACTTTATCTGCCCTTCCATTCTAAACGGTAGCTTTGCTGGATAGAATAATCTCGGATGGAGGTCCTTGCCTTTCATGACTTGGAACACTCCTTTCCAGCCCCTTCTTGCCTGCAAGGTTTCTTTGGAGAAATCAGCTGACAGTCTTATGGGCACTCCTTTGTAGGTTACTGTCTCCTTTTCTCTTGTTGCTTTTAAGATTCTCTCTTTATCTTTAATCTTGGCTAATGTAATTATGATGTGCCTTGGTGTGTTCCTCCTTGGGTCCAACTTCTTTGGGACTCTCTGAGCTTCCTGGACTCCTTGGAAGTCTATTTCCTTTGCCAGATTGTGGAAGTTCTCCTTCATTATTTGTTCAAGTAAGTTTTCGATTTCTTGCTCTTCCTCTTCTGGCACCCCCATGATTTGGATGTTGGAATGTTTAAAGATGTCCTGGAGGTTCCTAAGCCTCTCCTCATTTTTTTGAATTCTTGTTTCTTCACTGTGTTCTGGTTGAATGTTTCTTTCTTGCTTCTGGTCCACACCACTGATTGGAGTTCCAGTTTCCTTCCCATCCCTGTTGGTTCCCTGTACATTTTTCTTTATTTCACTTAGCATAGCCTTCATTTGTTCATCTAAGTTGTGACCATATTCAACCAATTCTGTGAGGATCCTGATTACCAGTGTTTTGAACTGTGCATCTGATAGGTTGGCTATCTCTTCGTTGCTTAGTTGTATTTTTTCTGGATCTTTGATCTGTTCCTTCATTTGAGCCTTTTTTTTTTTTTTTTTTGTCTCGGTGCACCTGTTCCATATAAGGGGCAGAGCCTTAGGCGTTCACCAGGGCGGGGCAACCACGCTGCTGCGTTGTTGCGTTGTATGTGGGGGAGGGGTCCAAGAGGGAACAACGCCGCTTGCTCTGCTCTTTGCGGGTTTTCAGTCACTTCCCCCACTACCCACAGTCAAATTGGGCCCTTCTGGTACTGATTCCCAGTTGGGTGGGTGGGTTTGTGTACATTCTGGACTCTGTGGGTCTCTCCAATGAGCTCTCCTGTGAGGCTGGGAGTTTCTCCCACTGCCGCTGCTGCAACCCACACAGGTGTTTTCAATCAGCGGCTTTGAGGCTTTATTTTTCCCGCTGGGACCCTGGGTTGCATGATCCTTCACTCCCCAGTTGTTCCTCCCGATTTATCCACACGTGGGTGTGGGACCGACCAGGTCTGCCATCTGCACCTTGTCCGTCCTGGTCTGCCCTGGTCCACCAGCCACCACCTTGCCACGAGTCCTCTCTGCCCAGCTGCCCATCTCCGCCCCTCCTACTGGTCTGGGTGAGTGCTTCTTTAACTTCTTGGTTGTCGGACTTCCATACAGTTCAATTTTCTGTTAGTTCTGGTTGTTTTTTGTTTTTAAATTTGTTGTTGTCCTTCTTTTGGTTGTGTGAGGAGGCACAGTGTGTCTACCTACGCCTCCATCTTGGCTGGAATTTGAAACACAAATCTCTGACTCTGCATATCTGGGGACCTGCTGCTGGCTTCAAGCCTGTGGGCCCTGGCAGGAGGGTGCCATATCACCATTTATATTTCAGAATTTCAGGGAGTGAGAGATGACAAGGAAGCTGAGGAGAAAATTCCTCCACAAAAGTGTCCACACCTGAATATTTACACAACAGTATCCCTACCGAGCAGAGAAACGGAAAGACTAAACGGGGTGGCGGGGTGCACAGCCCCAGAGGACACTGACACATCGGACAGGGAGTCCAAGGACCAGACTATCATTTGGCAGGAAAAAAACCCAGTGGATAGGGTGGAGCTTTGGCCCAGCTTCCCCCCACTTCATTCAAAAGCTGGCAATTCTATCCTGGGGAGCAACACCCAGGGTCATTCCAGTAGCATGGTTCCAGATGGCACCACAGACCCCACCCCTGCCTAACAAGTGGAGAGCCTCATGGTCAAAGTGAGGGGTTCTGCATTCAAAAGACGTGAATTGTAGTTTCTGCTCTGTCACTTACTTGCTATGTGTCCTTGTGTAAATTAATCTCCCTGAGACTTATTTTCCTAATCTGCAAAACCAAGGGCATAAGAATATCCACTTGATAAGCCTGATGTGGGGATCAGGGAATAAAAATAAACCGCACAGCCCAGCACCTCACCCACAGTAAGAGGCAGCCGCTACTGCTGCCCGTCTTCATCTGGGCAGCAGGAAGTCAGAGAGTGAGCATGCAGAGGCTCACTGTGATGCAGGCACCGTCCCCAGTCCTTCACAGGTGTTAATTCCCTCATTCCTCATAACACCTCAGGAAAGCAACTACTATTACCATCCTCATTTTGTATAGGAAGAAGAAACTGGGGTACAGAGAGGTTTCCTAATTTGCCCAAGGTCACAGAGCATACTAGTGAGTGGCAGAACACCACAGTCCAGGAATCTGTGGCCACCCCGATGTAGTGTGGTGGCCATGAGGAAACAGGACATATTTCCTCTACTACACATCTGCTGCTCACCAACACAGGCTGAGTCCTGGGCATGCAGTGGGAGCCAGACACAGGCCTCAAGGCATTCCAGTCCAAAGGGGCAGACAGAGGCAAACCAAGACCAACACAACCTATTAACTAGGAACAGAACAACGTTTCTGGAGAGGAGTTTGCAGAAGAATTTCTGGAAACCATGGAGCACCATTTGGACTTCCAGTAAGAAGGCTTCCATTCTGCTGTTAGCCTGGGCATTGATAAGAAGAGAACAATCTCTTTTTACAGGCATCAGGCCCAGTGTCACTCTGTAATGGAAACTGGAGTCAGAAACCTCTTATTCCTGGTGATAAGAAATGCCAGGACTCCTCATCATTAAAGGTCTAAAACAATCAATTTATAAGACAGAGAAGGTCCTTCAGACCCATCAGTCCATAAAGTCACCCTCTGTTAAGCCAGTGCAGCGTGGACGAGGGTCTCTACAGTCACCCTCCTCTTTACCCGCCGGGGATGGCCGTGTCGCTGAGCGTGGGGCCACCCACCTCTCCCAGTACAAGGCTGGCACTCAGAGTTGGCCGAGGGCACAACATCCCTTCATTTCATGGGCTCACAGCCCCTCCAAGGAAGGAAAGCACTTATTTTATGGGTGATGAAGCTCTGTTCTTGCCTTTATACCAATACTTTACTTTTTACTTCCTTACAAAAAGAAGTTAAGAAAAGACTGGACTTCTATACTACCAAGCAAGGAAAGGACTTGCCTTTAAAGAGGTACCTTAGGAAGAACCTGATCGCTTACGAGGTTGCAGAAAAGACCCCAGTTCCACTACATCAGCTACGGAGGTCTGCACCGTGCTGGCCAGACAGGCACTCAGCTACATACAGCCCCACTAGGCACTTCATGGAAGCTTTTCTGCTCTTTAACTTCGCCCTCCCAGGTGAGATAAACTGTGAAAAAGTGAAGGCCTCCCATTGCACTTGGACTAACATCCAAACTTCTTATCAAAGAGAGCACAAGGCCAGTCTGGTCTGATGCCTGAGGTCACAGCTCTTACCCCTTTAACCACACCTCTACCCAACGGGGGCCCTGAAGATAGAAGGCCTTTGTCCCGGCTCCTCTCCCTATAAGGCTCTCACCCAGCTCTACACATGCTAGTCCCATTACACCCTGTAAGTATCAGCTACAATGTCACCTCCTCCAAGAAATCTTCCCTAAATACCCCATCTGAAAAAGGACTACCCAGCCCCACCCCAACATACACACAGCTTTTCTTCCCCTTTCTCAACTCCCATTCCTCTCCTTCCTAGCACCAGGCCTGGGCCTCAGCCTGAGCTTCTTTGTCCTCAGATCCACTCCTCACGCTCCCCTGTGTTTCCAGCTATGCATCAGCTGGGTTCTGGCTAGGTTTGGCCAATGTCAACCATTCAGGGAAGATGTCCTGCGTCTCCCTCTGCCTTGGGAGGCATCTCTGCACCTATTGCTTTGCCTCCTTGGCTCCAGTGTCCACTGGAAAAGCCACTGCAGTTCCAACTTCTCCACACCGGGCACCAGCAACTCCAATTCCTTCCACTGTCTCTCCAGTGCAGGGTGGTAGCTGCTTTTCATCGCATCTAAAGCCTGGGCTGCCTCCCATGCCCCTGCTTGTCTTCTCAGCCCTCCACCACCTCTCTAACCAACCCCCTGCATTAAAATTCTACTTCCAGTACATATGGCACATAACTTATTTTTTAATTAATTTGTCCAGTTACTTAATTATTGTCTAGACCAGCTGTAAACTCTGTAGGGCAGGGACTGCAGTGACCTTCTTCATTGTTACATCCCCACTGCTCAGCACAGAACCTGGGAAATAGGTTAACTGAGTTCATTAATAATGGAAAGTACTTGTCAAGTGATGAAAAGAAGTAAAATTTACATTTTCTAAGAAATCCTCAAATTTCCAAAAAGAAAATGGACATTTCATTTGGAAATGGTATGTATGTATGCACCTGATCCATTATAAAAACAACAGCAAAGAGAAAGTGGTCTCTTTTATCTTTTCAACCAAACAGGGGCACCGAAATGTCCTTCAAGAAATAAGTGGTGGTCAAGTGGTTTTAGTTAAGAAATAAACTCAGTGCCCAGGGACAGGCCAGTTCCCACGAGCCACCTCATCTCAGGACAGACACCCATAGTATGCCTGTGTCCGCACAGCTGGGCACACAACAGCTGAGTTGTGGGGACAAACCTTTTCACGCTCTCCAGAGACTCCTGCTCCGCCAGCTCCTTCTGCAGCTCCCTCTCCTTGGCCTCCTTCTGGCCGATGGGGCAGTCCTCAGGCACGGTGAAGAGGGACAGGGCATCTTTGCTGTCTTCCTCTCGGAGCACTTTAGCAAATACCTTCTCGGCCAGGAGCCGGACTTGCTCATCCACCTCAGAGATGTTCAGTTTGGGGAATTGACGCGGCATCTCGGCTAGCAGAAAAAGGACAAGCATTAATCTTCCTGAATTACTGGATGGCCTGAGTCACCATGTGGGGGGGAAGAAGGGTCAGGTCCCCAGTCTTCGGTGTCAGCTGTGTCCTTGGGATGTCCTCTGACCAAACCCAGCACACCAATTTTTAAAACTAGCTCAACAAGTAACTAGTAATTGGATGTGAAGAGTGTAGGGCCACTTACATTTCATGAGAAAGCAAGTGTTCGGAAGTCAAATAATGAACTGTCCCACTAAGTATGCCTCCATTTGCCTGACCTCAGGGAATCCAAAGCACACCGCAGCCCTGCCTCCTTTCCTGGCTGTTTCCACAATGGAGAAGGGAAAGGAGAGGTCAGCACCTTTCTCCTGCAGATTATGAGGAGGCCGCTCCTGGTGCAACAATGACCAGACCTCACTCCCACTGCACAGAGGGTTTAATGATTAGCTTAAGGTCCCATGAGACAAGAGCAGAGCCCTAGGGAACCCAAGGCTGAATTCTTCATCACATGAAACAAGGCTTTTTGCTGGAAAGAAAGAATTTGCGATCACAGTCCCACCATCTTCCAAGCCCTCTGGAACCTGTACCAAGACACAGCAAATAAAATACAGTAGTCCCCCCAGATCCAGGCAGAATATGTTGCAAGACCCCCCAGTGGATGCCTAAAACCCCAGATAACGCTGAACCCTATATATATGATTTTTCCTATACACATTTATCTATGGTAACGTTTAATTGATCAATTAGGCACAGTGGGAGATGAACAACAATAATAAAATAGAACAATGATAATAGTATACTATCATAAAAGTTATGTGAATGGCTCTGCGGCCATTATTAAATAAAATAAGGGTTCCCTGAACACTTTTACTGCAAGCCAGTTGATCCGATGACCAAGAAGATTAAGTGACTACCGAGCGGGAAGCATCTACAGCGTGGAGACACCGGACAAAGGGATGGCTCACATCCCCGGGGGGACGGGGCAGCCGGCTACTCAGAGAAGCGCGCAATTTAAAAAGTGTGAATTGTTTATTTCTGGAATTTTCTATTTGCTATTTCCATACCACAGTCAACCGCGAGTAACCAAAACCACAGAAAGTAAAACTGTGGGTATGAGGGGACTGCCGTAAAGGGTTAGAGACCGGGATACCCTTTACCTCTCCCAGCCCAGCTGACAAGTCACTTCCTCCAAGAAACTTGCCCTTACCCACCTCTCCGCATGCTGGTTTCTTACTATCAGTGGTTGGCCTAAATCACCTGATTGGTTCTTTTCTTTTCTGTTTTTCTGCCTTTTTGTCTTTTTTTCAACACTTAGCACTGAAGTACATTCTGCCTTTATACTTATGAACTCAGTTAATCCTCTTATTCCCATTCTACGGATGAGAAAACGAAGGCACAGAGAGCTCACTTGCCAGGGTCACGCTTTAATAAGTGAGCAGAAACTTGGGCTGTTCTCACCCTTGGCTCCCTGTCCCGTTCCTCTCTGAGTCTCTGCCCAGGGATACGAACCCAGCACCTGGTTCCATCTGTACTCCTAACCACTATGCTGCCCTGCTTCTCTGCGTCCATCTGGGTGTCAAGGCAGGTGCACCCCCTGTCCCCAGCATCACACTTATGACATCAGTGAATACTGCATCCTCCCAACAAGTTCCCTGTCCACTTTTTACCACGGTTTCTTCAGGGAAGATTTAAAGAGAGAAGTGGTTTTGTCAGCCCAGCAGATAAGGATGAAGGTTGGATAGTGCCCAGTTGCCGCCTGGCAGGAAGAGGAAGCAATTACCGAGGAGGAGGGACTCACAGAGCCACACTGGGACAGCCATTCTCTGCCTCTCACCATTTTCTCAGCTGTGAGATAAAGGCACTGAACTAAGTGGTCCCCAAGGCCTCTCGGTTCTAAGTGCCATAATTCTAGGTACCAGAGAGGCTTCCAGTGCCCAGAAGGCTTGCTGCTCAGGTCTTCTCTGCAGCACGTGGGTCTAATGTATGACACAGACAAGAAGAAGGACAAAGGCTAGTAACAGGCAGTCGGAGAACATCTGTGGGCCCGTCAATCGTGAAACCAATCTCTCCCTTCCCTCCCCACCAGGTCCCTGCCTTTCCTGGGCCTCTCTCACTCTCGGGGGTTGAGGGGGAGGGAGCTGGTTCAGACAGAGGCACCTCGACATGCAACTGTGCTAGTCTGTGGTGGCAGAGACCAAGACAACAGCCAAGGCCTGGCCTGCAAAGAGGAAGAGGAACAGAGCTGCCTGGAGATCGCCCATCCTGATAGCAGAGAGAAGGGGAAGCTGGAAACCATCGGAGCAGAGGCTGGGAGAAGAAGGTGACAGGAGAGAGAAGCGGAGAGAAAGACGGAGAACTAGATCCAGGAGGAGCTGTTCGGTCGGAACACATCGGGACCTTCACCTGGCGACTCTAAGGCCACAACAGGTCAAGGGTAACATTCCAAAACCTCACATCCTATCTCAGAAGTAAACATCCAATAGGCCCCAGGCAAGGAGTAGCCAATGCCAGCCATACCATTGAACATTTTCTAGAAGTTGCCTCTAAGAAAAGAAACTGAAGGAAGGAAAAGGCACAATGATGTTTGCATGCATAGCTTTAAAATGTCCAAATTAGAGCACACCCACTTGAAAAAAATTGTTACACAGCCAAAGTCATCATTATGAGGACAGCGCAATCACATAAAATATCTTAGGAAATAACAGTAAGTGAAAAATGAGTAAGTAAAACTGTGCTCGTGCTTTGATTACAATGATATGAAAATGTGTCCCCTTGTGGACAAGGGCTGAAAGAGGGACACACGCTCAAATGGCAGGATGGCCCGTGTGGGAGGCAGTACCAGATTTTGATCATTGCTGTTATAATGTCATTTGAACAAACACAGAGGAGGTAGAAAGGAAGTGAAGAGACTAAAGAGTTTATAAAAAGAGAGAAACATAGAAAAACAAATCAAACTTCAACATCCCAGCTTTGGGCAGTTACCCCCACCTAACCCACACCACAGAGAGACAGCCCAAAGGGAATCACACCATTGAGACCCATCTCTGCATTAGCTCCTGCCCTGGGCAGAAGCTGCCTACCACCACCTGCCTATCCCCTATGCTTTACCCCCACAAACACACATAAGCCACACCCCCCAGACCCCCTTCAGAAATGAGCTTTTGAGGGGTCCTTTGTGTCTGAGGGCTCTCATGCCAGATCTTGCCATATTCTTCCATGAAGTATTTTTAGCTTGCTCAAGTCAACTAAAAACATACTTTTCAAAATGCACCTTTCTACAAAAGATCTCCTTCCTTCTTTCACTTAAATAGCTTCACTCAGCCTTTGTCAAACTGAGTCCCAAAAGAAATCAATACCTATTGCTGGTAAAACAGGTCCCACAGTCAATTATTAGGGAGATGCTGCATTCCATAGCCCCTCAACCCAGATTCACAGGGCACATCAAAAACTCAAGGGTCATAGAGTAGTATTTCCCCACAGAGCCACCCCCTGTCCCATTTTTTTTAACAGAACCCCTGTGAATCTCCGGCAGAGCTACTACCAATGTCTTAAGTAATTAGTGGAGGCTTCACTCCATGCCTTACTATGAACCAAGCAACCCAGATGGGGTGCTGGGCTAAGTCAGTGGGTCTCAGGAACCTCCTGTATCCTTGCTGTCTTCTGGACAGCTGGGCAGACAGCTCCCACCTGCCAACCCCTCCCTCCACTTCTTGTCTCTCTTCTCAGACCTACAGACACAGGCCTGGCTGCAGGTGGAGGAAAGCCCACTCTGCAGATGCAAAGCAGGGCTTCAGCTCCAGCTGCTTGTTCAAGCCTGATTTTCGACTTTGCTGGCTAGAGCCAGCAGGCTTGGGAGGCTTAACCGTGGATTCACCAGCACTGGCCAGTGATAGAGCTCATCTCACCGTTACATACAACACCCTCCAGGGAGCCTGTAGAAGTGCCCCAGAGTCAGAAAGCTGTAAAACGCCACCAACTGCAACAAACAATAACTGTGGCACCACAACCCCTTCAGAAAGGAAGCACAGTGCCACTTAAATCCCCTCCTGATATAAATAAAGCTGCTTCCTGCGCTTGCCAGACTCCCATCGTCAGAACCCACAACACAGACCTGATCCTAGCAGTGGAGTCTCCATGGCTGCTCCTGCGGATGCCACACAGGTGACGCACTCAGGCCTGGGCTGCAAGCTGCCCCGGAGGCTGAGCTGAGTCAATGCATGCCCAGCTAGCTGGGTCCTATCTGCCGTTGCCGAGGTGGGAGGTCTCTGCTTTGCATATCCGTGAGCAGCCTTGAGCAAGAGCAGGAAAAGTCTGGGCTGGAAACTCTCCCATGAATATGAAACAGAAGTGGAAAATTTCCAAGAGTCCTAAAGGGCTCAGGTCATGCCAATTATCTACGGCTGCTATATCCTGAACGCAGTGTCCTCACCCTGTCCACAGCCCGCTCCAAAGCAAGAAGCTAAAACCACTGCTGCCCAACGCAACAGCACATCCAGACTTCCTGATTAACCCCAGAGGATAAGCACAGCCTCCGTCTAACGTCCGGACCCTTCCTGAAAGGTAAGCAGTAACATGCAATACCATCCTTTGCCCCCTCCCCTCAGAAGGTCCCCCTAAAACAACCCTCAGGTGCACGCCAGGGCTGGCAGGGGAGCTCTGAGCCAGTTGCCCATAAGAGCTTCACTCGCCTCCTCTTCTAAAAGAGGGAAGGTCTATGAACTGCTCCCTCTTTTCCCAGGAAAGGACAGAGACTCAGAAAAAGGGGAAACTGAGGCAGGAACAAGCCAGGATGAAAAGCTAGCATACCTTGTTCCACTCCTTCCTTTCTTCCTCCAAGGAACCTGCACATCACTGGTGACTGAGCTGTCTGACAAGCTCTACCAGAGTGTGACAGCACACACGTACACACGTACACACCCACAAACCCACACCCACACCCACACCCACACACACACACACACAAAGTATGTCCTGCCTCACCCGCCTGAGCCCATCCTCCCCACCCTGTCCTTACGGCCGCTCATGGTGTCCACGTGGGTCTCCAGCTCTGAGAAGCCTCCTGAGCCCTGGCTGGATTCAGTCACGCTGCCACCAGCAGCTGCTCCCACTGGGGAAGGTGGGGCTGCCTCCAGTGACCCACAGAAGCAGTCTTCTAAAAGCAAGCTGGGTGGATTAAAGCAGAATCACAGGGTGCAAAGCTCTACTCTTTATCCACCCTTTAGGAGGACAGTCCTGTGTGGGAAGGCTCAGAACAGACACACGGCCTCCCAGTGACTTGGATAAGTGGCGTGGGTCCGGGAAATACCCGTGAGCAAAATGGCTATTTCTGTGGTGCTATTGAAATCCTGGGAAGAAGAGCCCAGAAAAGATGGGTCAGTTGTTTACGGGGAGGCTGGCTAGCCCTCATTTGGGCCTGAGTGACCTTCTCATGTCCAATCGTGAGGTTGTGCCTTCCTGAGCCCACACAATAATTTCTGTGTGTACAGAGCAGGATTACATGGTTGACACACGATCCCTGGGCCACACGGCTGGGCTTTAGCTATCCAGAGATTACGACCCACCTGTTCTCACAGCTGTTTCATAAACAGTGCAACCAGGAGGCTATAAGCAACCTAGAGGGAAGGTAATGTTTATTCATTAAATAATTAAGTGTACTTAAATCATAGAGAAAAAAATTCAAGCCCCTAGTACTTCTCTGCCACATGGGAGAAGGGGCATATGATTCCTTCTGCTGGTGTGTTTGGGGGAGAGGGGAGGTTTGAGGGGGGGCTGGGATGGGAGCATCCTAGCCCACGCATCTGAGAAACTACTTGGGCTCAACACATTCAGGGAATTTCATTATGCACCTTGAACCAGACTATGGACAGCCTTAGTCTAAATATGCACTTTCCAAAATGTAGTCTGTAGAACATAAGGCTTGGAAAATACTGCATACTAGAGTCTCTTAGGGGAATTCATGCACAATTCCTACTAGCAGATTCTGAATATCCAAGAAGTCCTGCAGTGAAGAATAAGTCTTGAGTTAACTTTGTTTATAACTCAGTAGACTTATTTGACCCTCCCACCACTGCCACCCAAGGAAAAAAAACACCTATTAATATCCTGTGGCCTGGGCTTTGGAAAATGCCTTCCACTAGGTGCCTTTATTTTCCAACTTACATGGGGCCCAGCTACAGGTGTGAGACCCACTCCATCAAGTCCAGATGGAGAGAGGCAGCACCCCTGCTAATGTGACACAGGTTGGGACAATTGGCAAGGGTCCCACTAGAGCCAAAGGGATTCAAGGCCCTCCACAGCAGTGGTAGTTTAAGAGGAAACTGTGACTCTGCCTCAGGAGGGCAAGCCTCGCTTAGGACCTCACACTTTTCTCTTGAGCCTAACATGTCTAGGCCTTGAGCTCAGGGCCTAGACAACTCCTTGGACTGAGAAGCACCAGTCCCGAGCTCAAAGCCCTACTCCCTTCTGAATAAACACTGAGACAATCTATAATAACCAGGCCCAGGACTTGTATCTCCTGCTCAAGACACCAGACTACATTCTCTTTTATCATTTACATGCCCAATACCCCCAAACGGAAAAGGCTGGAATCATTACAAACACCCCAAAACAGAAAAGGCTGGAATCAAATTATGTCCTATCAAGAAAAGTATGTCCCCTGCCAAAAAGATGCTGTTTCATGTACTGAAGAGTGCATGACTCAACAGGACTTGGGCAAAGGGGCTTCACCTACTACATATCAGCTCCACTGTGTCCCCATGTCTGGAGTATAGTAGGCATCAGTAAATATTTGATGAATGGGGACATAAAATAATGAATGTGTGAATGAGCTAATGATTAACCTACTTAGAGCATGCTCAGAGTCGGTACTATGTATGGTTAAAAATATGGACTCCAGCCAGACTACTTACGTTTGAATCCTGTTTCACCGCCCAGTTGCACGACCTTGGGCAAGTGACTGAACTTCTCTGGCTCAGTTCTATTCCTTACAAAGTGGGATTAATAATAGTACTGACCTCATAAGTTGCCATGACAATCAAATTAGTTAGCATATGTAAAGTGCTTAAAATAGCACCTGGCACAAAGTATGTGCTTTGTAAGCATTATCTAGCAACATCATTGTCATGACATCAAGTGCGAGAGAGTCCAACTGAGGAAATAAACATAGATTTTTATCTAGACACTAAATCCTTTCAACCAACAATATTTATGGAGTACTATGGTGTGCCAGGCTCTCTCTCAAACTCCTACTTGGGTGCAAGGAAAAGGAAACCATGTTTAAATGTGAAACCAGATCAGGGGAAATAGCTTCTTCTCAATGAACGATAACTTCTTGCTGAGTTTGCATGGCCAGCCCTCCAGCCGTGAGCCCATCCTCTTATGCCCTAGCCTCTTATATACCATAGACCAAAGCCATGGTCTCCTGCCTAGATATGCAGCAAGCATACAGAACTAAGAAATTAATACGTTTAGTGGAAGAACCAGGAAGGCCAATGAGTAGCTTTAGGGAAGAAAAGGTGTCTCCCTGCTTTTCTCTAAAGCTACTTTTTATCTTCCCATAATATTTTCAAGATATGGGATTGATTTTGAGGCCAGTTGAAGACTAGTTCACCTAGTGTGAAGACAAAAGAAATAGGACTCATCTCGTACCATTTCTTGACTTGGCTGAGAGCCACTCATGCCTTATTCAGGATCTCAGGAGGACTGAGATGGGGCTGAGGGTGGGGCTGAGACACCCAAGAATCTTCCAGCAACCCACCTATGCAAGCCCCATGATTCTTAGACTGGGAAGCCTCCTACCATCATTTTCAGAGCAAGCTAGCCCCTGGGAATTGTAGCCAGGTGGGGCTCACCACCCCAAACCTGCTGTCAACACTCAGAGAGGTGAGAGCTGACAGGGGCTCTGTCTGCCTGGCCCCAAGGCTTGAAGACCCCTCAGCATTAAAGCTTCACAGCCAGGGGAGGAATTTCTCCTATGAGGACTCCAGCTGCAGCCAGCTTTTCCCTGAATATGGTCAAATGTTGGTCACCACATCCAGGCGGATAGCCAACAAGGGCTCAGGACCATGCTAAAATTCCTCCTAGTGCTTACCCCTAGCTCCTTTGTTATCACCAAGCGTCCATGCACATACAAGGACCTAACAGTCCCGGGAAATGACACTAGTTAGCACGAGCCTCTCCTACTCCAGGGCCTCTCAGAACTCACCCAGAGCCTTTTGCCAGCCAAGACAAGCCATTAGCAGCTCCCCTGGCAAAGCAGCTACCAGGAAGTTCAAGAAGGGCAGAAAGCAGACTGCCAGAGCGCAACACACCTCCTTTGCCAGGAAGAGCCAAAGAGGTAAAGGATGAAGGACTCAACCGACCCCATCACCCTGTCATCCTGTCCTTCCCCCTGCTTCCAGGTGGAAATCCACCTCAGCAGTAAGCATCCAGCCAGTCCCTCAGGCACCAGTCCCAGGCGCTTAAGAGGCCGCAAATCCAGTTTAGGCCACCAGAGAGCTGAAATGCGGCTGGCTCACCTGAGGCCTCAGGAGCCCAGGCCAACGCAGAGACCAGGGTAGAAGCACAAGCAAGAGCCAGAGGAGAGGCCCAGGGTCGGCGACCGCACCCGCGCCTTCGCCTCGGTGAGCTGGGATGCCCAGAGCCGAGGTCCAGTCCCCAGAGTACTCCGACTCCCGCCCCGGGCAGCAGGGGGCCCCGGGCTCAGGACCCCAAGATCAGCAGCGCAGCATCTCGTGCACTCACCAGGTTCGGGGCACAGGGCCCTGCCGTGGACCGAAGGGGGCGGCCCCGCAGGGCTGGAGAGCAAGTGGCAGTGATAGGCAGAGCGCACCATACGCGCCTAGTAGGGGACTGCCCAGCACTGCAGCCAGCCGGGCGTGATCCCGGCCAGGCTGGGCTCCCGCCCGCGCTCGGGGAGCCGGTGGTGCAGCCCACGGCAGGGGCGAGGACCGAGCGTTCCCAGGTTACAGCGCTACGGATCCTCGGCCCCAGAGCCCGGGGCCCGCCCCGAGGGAGCAGGAGAGCCGCCTCTGCAGGGAAGAAGCCTCCTCGGTCCGTGCAACGAGCTGAGGAGTGGCGAGGGACCAGCAGCAAGAGGGCGCGAGCCGCCACCAACACGCAGGTCAGTCCTGCGCGCCGACCGCCAACCAGGCCTGCCCACAGCTACCTGAGCACCCGGGCCGCGCTGCCTACGGGAAACTTGAGACGCCAGGGGCTGATCTGTCCTTCGGCCGGCCGGCCGACCGGAGCGCGCCAGCTTCAGCCGGGTCAGACTCCAGCCAGGCTTCTCGGACCTCGCCTCCGCTGCCACCCACGGGCCCCCGAGGACGCTCCCCACCGCGTGTGGATTTGCCCGAACCTCCCCTCCCTCCGGGACTTTTCCCAAGGTGAGGTTCTGGGGTCACAGCCCTCAAACAGGTGACTTACTTCCTGTAGCTGGACGCACCCGCAAGCATAGGTTTTCCTCCGGGTCTCCCGACTGGCCTCCTAGCTGCCAAAGCCAGTGAGCGCTCTGCAGCTCCCTTACTCGCCTCTTCCCAGTATTTGAACCTGCTGACCACGCCCTCCTTGAATGCTTGGAGTACACAGCTTTCAGAGTTGGCGCCACCTCTCCTCTCTTGAAATTCTGCACGTACCTCCACTAGAAGGTTTTGGTTGTGGCGTTCCCCGGGGGTCCCACAGCCACCTGCCTCCTCTCATCTGCTGGCCCGCTCTGGGGATCTCACCCACCTCCATGGTTTTAACAACCTTCGACCTGCTAATGATTCTGGAACCTCATCTCCAGCCCAGAATGCTCCAGAGCTGCAGATGGTGTATCCAGCTTCCTGGGACACATCTCCACGTAGAGGTTCTTAAGCCCATGAAAACGTAACCGAACTCAGACTCCTAATTTCCTCCCAGGAGCGCGCCAGCGCGCCAGTCCTGGTGGATGCCAGCACCAGCACCTCTACCCCAGCCAACCCTTGGGACACATTTTGACTTTCTCCTTTTCATCTCTCACATCAAATTTGTCACCAAGGGAGAAATAAAACTATTCATTAGTGAGTACCACTTTGTGTCCTCACTGTGCCAACTGCTTTCACAGTTGTCTCATTGAGGTAAGCAGGTTTCATTCTTTTTACCTGTGGCCCGATATTTACAGCTTGTTTATAAATGATTTGCACATGCAACTGTATTAATATAAAGCACACTAAAAACATTTAAAGGATGTGATGAAGATGAAACAGTTTTAAATTATGTACTTCATTTTTTAATCCTCAATTGAGGATATGATTATTCATTTTAGAGAGAGACAGAGAGAATCATCGATGTGTTGCTTCTCCTAAGCACCCTGATGTGGGGATAGTGGGGTAATCGAACCGCAACCTAGGTGTGGGTCCTGACGGGTAATCAGTAATCGAACCCACAGCCCTTTGGTGCCCAGGAAGATGCACTGACTAACTGAGCCACCTGGCCAGGACTAAATTATTTCATTTTAAACAAATGGTACAATATACCTTTTTCTTTTCACTTCAAAGTTATTAGCAAAAATGTTTGATGAGAGCACCATGATTAAAAATGGGTTTAATAAATCAGTTTAATATTTTATGAGACTAGAAAGTATGCTTTTAAGTTCAGTTAATGTCAATACTTGGTCCTAATGGCTGTTAATAAAAAAAAAAAAAAAAACTCAGAAAGAAATAGACCCAAATAGAAGAATTCTGTCTTTGACCACACTTATTAAATCGTAATTCTCATTGTTTAAATCCCATCCATCAATGTGAAGTTCTACCAGAAAACTCTTCTTTGTTCATGAAGCTGACATCTTCAATGATGTTTTCATCAGTTGTTCTTGCAAATATTGTTGACAATGGGATTTTTTTAATTCTTGAAACTCTTCATTTGAAAGATTGTAAAATAGGTTTAAAGGTATACTTCTTAATTTTGAAGTCCATGACTATGACAGTCTTATAGGTGATGCTGACACACTTCATTTTGGCATTAAAATTACATGGTATTAGTAGCAATTCCAAACATCAATTTCAAAGCTTTCCCCAAAACATGATTCTTTTAAAGCAAAGTTATAGTTGTTGCTAAAGTATTAACTTTGCCTGATGGGGAATTGCATGTGTGTACATGTGTGCACTTGGGACAGTCACAAGAGCCAGCACACCAGAGGTCAGCGAATTCGGAATACTTATTCTTTTGTTAAAGAAATACATCTGTTGATTTTACAACTTTTAAGTTTTTGCCTTGAGATAATCAGTAAACCTTTGAGTAATATAAAACTTTTTTTTATATTTTATTTTTATTGTATTTTTCCATTACCATTTAACCCCCTTATACCATCCTCTCCCCTGCAATCACCACACTGTTGTCCATGAGCCCTTTTGATAGATCCCTCCACCCCCTTACCCACCCTACCCCCTGTAGCTGTCAGCCTGCTCTCTATCTAAGAGTCTGTCTCTATTTTGCTTGTTACTTCAGTTTGTTCATTAGATTCCACATATGAGTGAAATCATGGTATTTGTCTTTCTCTGACTGGCTTATTTCACTTAGCATAATGTTCTCCACATCATACATGCTGTCACAAAGGGTAAAATTTTCTTCTTTTTTACAGCCAAGTAGTATTCCATTGTATAAATGTCCCATAGTTGTTTTATTCACTCATCTACTGATAGACACTTGGGCTACTTCCATATCTTGTCGATTGTAAGTAATGCTGAAATGAACATAGGGGTATTTATGTTCTTTCAAATTAGTGTTTTGGGTATATTCTCCGAAGTGGGATTCCTGGATGAAAAGGCATATCCATTTTTAATTTTTTGAGGTATGTCCATACTGCTTTCTATAGTGGTTGCACCAGCCTGCAAAAGTGTTCCCTTTTCTTCACATCCTTGTCAGCACTTGTTGTTTGTTGATTTATTGAGGACAGCCATTCTGACAGGTGTGAGGTGAGAGTTCACTGTGGTTTTCATTTGCATTTCTCTGATGATTAGTGACACTGAGCATCTTTTCATATGTCTATTGGCCATCTGTATGTCCTCTTTGGAGAAGTGTCTATTCAGGTTCTTTGCCCATTTTTTAATTGGATTGTTTGATTTTTTGGTGTTGATTTTTGTAAGTTCTTTATAAATTTGGATATTAACCCTTTATCAGATATATTGGCAAATATGTTCTCATATTCCGTGGTTTGCCTTTTTATTTTATTGATGGTCTCCTTTGCTGTACAAAAGTTTTTTAGTTTGATGCAGTCCCATTTGTTTTTTTCTTCTTTTGTTTCCCTTGCCTGGGGAGATATATCAGATAAAATATTGCTGTGAGCAATGTCCAAGATCTTATTGCCTATCTTTTCTTCTAGGATTTTTATGGTTTTGGTCTAATATTTAAGTTTTTAATCCACTTTGAATGTATTCTTGCTCATGGTGTAAGAAGATAGTATAGTATCATTTTTCTGCACACATCAGTCCAATTTTCCCAATAGTCAAATATTAATTGACTATATAGGTATGGGTTTATTTCTGGGCTCTCTATTCTGTTGATCTATGTGTCTGTTTTTATGCTAGTACCATGGTATTTTGATTACTATGGACTTACAGTATAGTTTGATATTAGGTAGCGTGATTCCTCCAACTTTGTTCTTTCTCAGGATCACTGTTGCTATGCAGGGCCTTTGTGTTTCCATGTAAGTTTTTGAAATATTTGTTCTAGTTCTGTGAACTACGACATTGGAATCCTGATAGGAATTGCATTGAATCTATAGATTGCTTTGGGTAGCATGGATATTTTAATGATGTTAATTCTTCCTCTCCATGAACACGGTATATGCTTATTTGTATCTTCCTCAGTTTCTTTCTTCAGTGTCTTATAATTGTCCTTGTACAGGTCTTTTACAACCTTAGTTAGATTTATTCCTAGGTATTCTATTCTTTTTGAAGCAATTGTAAATGGGCTTGTTTTCTTAATTTCCCTTTTTGTTAGTTCATTATTGGCATATAAAAATGCAACTGATTTCTGGATGTTAATTGTGTATCCTGCTACTTCATTGGATTTATTTATGTTATAGTAGTTTCTCAGTGGGATCTTTGGGGTTCTCTACGTACAGTATCATGCCATCTACAAATAAACACAGTTTTACTTCTTTCTTTCCAATTTAGATGCCTTTTATTTCTTGTCTGATTGTTATGGCTAGGACTTCCAGTACTACATTGAATAAGAGAGGTGAAAGCGGACATACCGGCCTTGTTCCCAATATTACAGGGAACTACCAGCATCATGCCCATTAAGTATGATGCTGGCAGTGGGTTTGTTATATATGTCCTTTATTACATTGAGGTATGTTCCCTCTATTCCCACTTTGCTCACAGTTTTTATCATAAATGGGTGCGAGATTTTATCAAATGCTTTTTCTGCATCTATCGATATGATTGTGTGCTTTTTATCCTTCATTTTTTTAATGTGGTGAATCACATTTATTGATTTGTGAATGTTGTACCAACCTTCCATTCCCGAATAAATCCCACTTGATCGTGGTATATGATCTTTTTAATGTATTACTGTATTTGGTTTGCTAATATTTTGTTGAGGATTTTAGCAACTGTGTTCATCAGGGATATTGGCCTGTAATTTTCTTTTTTTGTGGTGTTTTTATCTGGTTTTGGAGTTAGGATACTGCTGGCCTCATAAAATGACCTTGAGAGCTTTCCCTCTTCTTGAACTTTTTGAAATAGTTTGAGAAGGAGAGGTGTTAGTTCTTCCCAAAATGTTTGGTAAAGTTCCCCTTCGAAGCCATCTAGTCCAGGGCTTTTGTTTGTTGGAAGTTTTTTGATTACTGCTTCAATTTCACTAGGTGTAATCACTTTATTAAGATTCTCTGATTCTTCCTGATTTAGTTCTGGAAGATCGTATATTTCTAGGAATTTATCCATTTCACCCAGGTTGTCCAATTTGTTGGCATATAGTTGTTCATAATATTTTCTTACAATCCTTTGTATTTTGGGCGTCAGTTGTTATTTCTCCTCTTTCATTTCTGATGTTATTTATTTGAGTCCTCTCTCTTTTTTTTTCTTGATGAGTCTGTTTAAAGGTTTGTCAATCTTGTTTATCTTTTCAAAGAACCAGTTCTTGGTTCATTGATCTTTTGTATTTTTTTAGACCCTATTTCATTTATTTATGCTCTGATCTTTATTATTTCCTTCCTTCTATTCACTTTAGGCTTTGTTTGTTGTTCTTTTTCAAGTTTC